>CM030368.1:202986418-203221651 GCA_017893485.1 Hemerocallis citrina | reverse complement strand
CCCCCCCCCCCCCCCCCCCCCCCCCCCCCCCCCCCCCCCCCACACACACACACACACACACATAGAGACACAGACACAGACACAGACACAGATATATATATCTCAGATCATATAACTTTGAAGATATTAAAATGAAACCAACAAGAAGGATTATCTCTCTCTCTCACACACACACACATATATACTAGTAATATACACGTGTGCAATGCATGCATTAATTTAAAAAAAAAAGAATAAAGTAAGAATTCTGATTTACACGTGCGATGCATGTCTTAATAAGTAGGATTATATATTTTTAAAAGTTAATGTGAAGATTATAATGGGAGAGTTGGAGTTGCACGTGTGTTGCACGTAAGTAGGTAGATTTACAACCCCAACTCTTCCATTATAATAGTTACTAGTCATCTACACGTGCAATGCACGTC
Organism: Hemerocallis citrina; assembly: GCA_017893485.1. NCBI lineage: Eukaryota > Viridiplantae > Streptophyta > Magnoliopsida > Asparagales > Asphodelaceae > Hemerocallis > Hemerocallis citrina. Next base: position 203,221,226 of record CM030368.1, on the reverse strand, counting down.
ATAATGATTTTTTTTAAAAAAGTAAATACTAAAACATAATCTGACATCGATCCTGAGATCTCACTTTACTCATCACGTACTCTTTACAAATTATCCCTAGTGGCATCAACTTTTATTTTATATGAGTGATACTTTTGTAAATAATTATGTTGTAAATAAATTTGAACTTTGAGGGTATTATGGTAACTAAGAGCAGTCAAGTAAATGAATGGTTAATATAACTTCCACTTAAAAATAAATGGTTGAGATTAGATGGTTGGTTGTATGGTTGTCTACAAATGACAACCCCAACTCTCCCATTATAATATTAGATGATATGATATGGCTAAAAATAGGATTAAATCGGGTATGAATCTTAAAACTCTCAGGGGTAAAACGGTAATTTTACCTACAAACGGGTCTGAAATGAGAACTAGGTCTTTTTTCCAAAGCCCAATAATCCATAAATGGATCTGTCTTATTGGCTACGGGTAGCAACCTGCTACTAACCAACCCAGGTGGATAAAGAGTTATTCAAATTCGTGATTATCCCTAAGAGACAGTTTCAACTGTCCCTCTTATCACGAAACGAGTCAAACTCTCTTCTTATCCATAAACATCCGGAAGTAGAGATTTACCCTTATCTCAAAACTGGTCCCTAAGGCGACTATAAATACCCCTCCCCCCCACCGTAACAAGGTAATCAATCTTTTTCTACCTAAAGCTCTTTCATAATTCTTCAGATTACTGACAAGAGCGCCGGAGGGTTCGTCGCCGAGATCCATCCCGGTGTATCGAACTTTGTGCAGGTTCATGGCGGCCACGAGAAACCAGTCAACACGCAGGTGAAAGTGAACAGGTTCGCTTATTTGTTCTCTCAAAGAATCCACAAATTCATCTGTTTACTCCCACACCAGAAATCAGCAGCAACAGATTGGCACCATCTGTGGAAAGTAGAAAAAGCGGTCCAGTCCTATTTCATCAGCCAAAGTAGTTTCAAGCTATGCCTCCCAAGAAGGGGAAGATGACGACCTCTAACCATAGAGCCACTCCCGCTTCTTCTCCTCCCGCACTCCAGGAGGTCCTCCCTCGACCCGCTCAACAAGTTCAGCAGTCTGGACAGTCTCTCCCTCAACCTGCCCAGCAGCTGCAGTCTGGGCAGCCTCTTCCACAGCAACCTCTGCCCTAGCAGGCTCCTCAAGGGCCTCAAGGGGCTGCCATAGGACCCTCCCGCCGGAGTCACCAAAAATAATCTCTTCATCATGACCACGTCTCCATACATAATCCCTCTTCCGACTCCATGGCCTCTCACAGCCCCCCAACGCCGAAGGATCTCCGCGACGTTCTTATCCACCGACAGCACGGGATAGACCTTCGGACCCGCTTGGATGACAGGCGGACCCATGTTGGGATCCCCCACCGAGAACATCAAAAGGGTCTGGCAATCCGGTCCCCTAGGGCTCGATCCCCCCACAGTCCAGATCGCAGAAGGTCCAAATCTCCCAGGAGGCGAAGGGAGTCACCCCAGCATCGTCAAAGAAGAAGCCGCTCTCCAATCCACTGACCCGCCCCTCGGGACCACCGAGAGCGGGAGGCACTTGTTACGAGGGCAGAGTTCCAGCAATTTCAAGAGGCAGTCCTGAGGGACCTCAATGTTTCTCCAGACAATGGTCAGGGGCACCCAGTCCTCAACCTGCCCCAAACCATAGGCGCCGTACTCCCAGTACTCAACCTGCCTCAAGTATCGACGCCATACTCCCAGTACTCAACTTGCCCCGAGCTATCGTCGTCACACTTACAGTCCCCTTCCGCATGAGGACGAGTCCCGGGCCTCAGCAAGGTATGACCGAAGGGAAGATTCAGTCTATCGTCGTCTCCATGAGATGGAGAGGCACCTTGGTCACTGGACATAGAAGAAGAGCAACAGGCGAGGAATTTCCGCCCAAGTAGGCCTCCGTTCTCCCGAACCTGTAACTCCTATTTTCCGTATCTGTATTTTTCTACTGTATTTACATTTCTTGTACTCTGTCCATCAATTTGAGATCAGTATTTTATTCCAGTTCGAATAAAATTATTTCATTTGTTCAACTCAATTTTTGTGCCAATATTTATTTCAATTTTATTGTTCGTATCTGCTCTGAATTGTCGTGCTTCATGAAGAGTTGATTGTTTCACCTCATCTATTTTATTTTCCCTAATTATAATGAATTTTGACTCAATCTCCTGTTGGATTCTACTCAAACCTGCTATCCAAATACCCAAAAACCAAAACCTTACTATTTAAACCTAACCTACTTAACCCTAACCCTAACCTAATACTGTGTAGACCTAATCCCTTCTACAACCGCCTACCTTCTTCTCCCCCGTCTCCTTCTTCCTCCGCTCTCTATCGAAAACCCATTTTGGAGCTCCAACCCAATCCCGCACCACCTCGCCTCGTCATCTTGTCCCCGTCGCGGCTTCACCGTGACGCCATCACCTCCATTACATTGCGGACCCATCTCATCAACCACATTGTCGAACCCACCTTCGCCACTACCCCGTCATCATCTCCCTCACCTCGCTCCACTACCGAAACCCATCACCTCCTCGCCTTCGACCTCCGCTCTCACTGCCTTTTTCCTCGTTGTCACCCACCTCCCGTCGTCGAACCCCCAAGCTCTGCCATCACTCTGTTTTTCCACCAAGAACAGGGCCATGCCATGCCACCTCCTGCGTCGAGCTTCCTTCGATGTCGTCGCCGCCTGCCACCGGTCGCCGCCGTGACCGCCCTCCCACTATCGCCGCTCGCAATCGCCATCGGAGTGCCCACCACCGTTGCTATGGTTGATCAAGCAGAGAAGAAGAAGACATAGGGAGTGGCTGTTTGAATCCCAGCCGTCGGATCTCCTCAAGATCAGATCCAGATCTAATCATCACCATCATCAGCCAGATCTAATCTCAACCGTCGATTCTTCTTCGATCTTGATCGCTGTCAAGATCTGTGCCGGGATCCATCTCCGTTATTCCTCCGTCGGATTCGTTGGCTACACCCCTAAGTCAAGTATTCTTCTTGTACAAGCGTTTAATTGGAAATACTGCAAATAGATCGTAGTTGTGACTCCTCCTTGTCTCATCGTTTGTTGATCTTAAATAATTCCTCATCGATTCCAAAATCTTAAGAGTCACAACCCTTCATTGATATATTTATAAAACTAGTTGGACCCTTTTTATCTCCTAATAACTTGAACATGAACCCCTTGACTTGTAGACGTGTGTTGTATGATGTATTGTGTTGATCTTACATTCTTTTGAGTTGAGAAATACATGTGACTTTCTGATTTGATCCCCAATGCACCCGTATTGTATCACACACTAATCTAGACTCATAATAGTCATTTATCATGCAACTTGTATATAAAAGAAATTCACACTTGCTGCTATTCTTGTCTTTACTTGCTGTTTCGAACCTAATAAAATAAAATTCTGAACTTGAGTCCTGAATATGAAATGTAGCCCTAAGTGTGTAGTTGCCAATAACATCCAGAATTTTCAAATTCCGAGTAATGGTCTAGGAGATATCGCAGTTATACTGCTGCTGTGTCGGTAATCGTAGATTCACAAAAACTACTGCACCACCTTTGGTTTACAATTATTTTAACTATGCTACCAGTAAGTAAATAACTTGAAATTTTGCATGCTGTTACTGGACACCCTAGAGAACATTCTCTAATTTTCTCAGAATTAAGTAATGATGTTTCAACCCTGTTTTATATGTATAAACTCGATTTTACAAATTCTGGCTGAACACAAATGCTGTATAGTTTGCTGTTTTGATATCAATTGCTACAACTTTTATATGTCTTAATTATATATGTTGGAACCGGGTAGGAGTCTAGTTTCTAGACCTTCTGACGGATCCACAATTGCTACTTGTATCAACAGAAATTGCAGTTTTGGTGCAGCAACGTCATGCTGTCCAGATTTGAGATTTTCGTTATTCTTGATACTTTGATTTGTTTTGACCCTCGAACATGTATCCTACCTAGCCTAGACTTGTTCCATGTTCTTGATTATATTTACTTGACTTGTTTCGCACACTTTCATGCTTGCTTGATGATAATAATGAATAATAAGCCGAAGTTTAAGGGAAAGATCATAGTAGTAAACAATATAGGTAAGTGTACTCGGAAGGGGGCCCGTGTTTCCCACCTGATACATAATTCATGAACTAGTTATATTGTATCCGATTCATGAACTAGTATATTATTTGATTCATGAACTAGTATATTATTATCCGATTCATGAACTAGTATATTAATTGATTCATGAGCTAGTATATATTTGATTCATGACTTGTCTTGTTATGACTTGACACATGAACTAGTTATATAATTACTCGATTCATGAGCATGGCTTGCTTGATACTTGATACCTGTGTACACCACCATATAAACTCCACCACTAGGTCTAAACAAAATTGCATTGACTGTAGCAATCATGTGATAAAAGGATGGCACATGAAGTGCTACATAGATAGTAATAACTACAAGACTTGATACATAATACTTGAACATGATATATGCTTACTTGATACTTGATTACATGACATATGAGACTTGATACTTGAGCATAATACTTGACACTCGCTACTTGATACTTGTATTTGACAACTTGACACTTGAGACTTGTTACTTGTTACTTGACACTCGTACATGGTACTTGTTACTTGATGCCTGATACCATTACATGTTCACTAGCCACTTGTTCCATAACTAGTATTTGTTACCCAATCTTGTCACTCGAGTTGTCTTTCTTGCTAGCTAATTTCTTGAATCTCCACTACTTGTTGCATCCCTATTACATTCTTGATTCCAAATCTTATTCCATATTTCTTGTTCTTGTTTTACTATTTCAGCCCTAACTTGCACTAAGGACGTTTGTCTTATTTTCTCTATTTTTTTTATATTTATATATACAGACTTTGGAGACGAGTTGCCTGCTAGAATTGGTGAGTAGACATTCTAGGATTCGCTTGGATAAGAGACTTGCTTAAAATATTTTGTTTTCTGTGAGTTATTTATTTCTTTGCTACTTAAAAACTTGTAACGGGATTATAGTCTAGAGTTTTGTCTTTTGATCAAGAGTTGAAAACTATTTGGGATATTATTATTTATTTCAATTGTTTTTTGTTTTTTAATAAATTATTCATGCATGTTTGGTTGTGTAAATTTGTTATATTCTTTTTATGATGCTGAGTCGATCCTACAGCTCATGGATGATGAAAATCATTCATTGGGCTTTGTCACACGCTCGTATTCCGTGTCTTTGGGAAGCGGGGCGTGACAGAACCATAATGAAAGCATCAGTCCCAGAGAACTTCAAACCCCCTCATTTTGAATCATACAATAGGGAGTCCGACCCCGCTAATCATATCGAGAGTTTTAAAACTCTCATGATGATCCACCAGGCGTCAGACGTGCTTCTTTGCAAAACTTTTCTGGCCATGCTCAAGGGGCTTGCAAGAGAGTGGTACTCACGACTAGCCCCAGTCTCCATCTTCTCCTTCGACCAGCTTGAAGGCCTCTTCCTGACTCACTTCGTGAGTAGCCGACGAGCTGAAAAGACGAGCACCTCTTTGCTATTGCTTCATTAAAGGAAGGGCGAGCGCTAAGAGACTATGTTAAATGTTTCACCGTGAAGGCCAGATCCATCACCTCCCTTGACCAGTCCGTGGCCTCTGCTGCCTTCCAATCCAACGTCACTAATAACAACCTCAGAGCATCCCTTGCCAAGAAGCCTCCTCGGGATTTCTCAGAACTCCTTATTAGGAGTGAGAAATACATCCGAGCGGAAGATGCTCTCGGAGGAGTTCTGAGAAATACATCGAAGCTAGCTTCCTCTTCCCTCCAAGGGCTCGAACAAACTATCTTAATAGAAGTTCTCCTGAGGCCCAACATCGAGGAAGAAGATCTCGAGCCAATGGAGACGTTGCCCTTACAACTCGAGGGGAATTAGATGAGGCCTCTGCTCGAGTTCCTCAGAGATGAGATCCTTCCCTTAGACCTTAAAGAGGCTCGAAAGATCCGAACCAGAGCCGATCAGTACACACTCATCGAGGGATTCATGTACAAACACTCCTACACTCAAGTAGATGGTAGACCCTACTTGAGGTGTCACTCCTCTGAGGAAGCCCAATATGCTTTGAAAGAAGTCCATGAAGGGATGTGTGGTGCTCATTTAGGAGCAAGGTCCCTCGCCCACAAAATCTTGAATTATGGATACTTCTGGCCCACTCTCCTTCGCGATGCCGAACAGCACGTTACGCCAATGCGGCCATTGCCAAAAATTCTCAATAATCTGCCGCTTACCTCAAGCCCAACTCTACTCTCTATCCAGTCTAACCCCTTTTGCAATGTGGGGAATGGACCTGCTCGGGCCTTTTCCTCTAGCGCCGGGCCAGCTAAAGTTCCTTGTGGTGGCGATCAACTATTTCTCTAAATGGATCGAAGCAGAGCCCCTAGAGATGATCACGAAGAATAGAGTGCTGCGCTTCTTTTGGAAAAACATTGTCTGCAGATTCAGTGTGCCTCAAATCTTGGTAACGGAAAATGGAACTCAGTTCACGGGAGCAGCCTTCTGCACTTTTTGCAGGAACCTGGGCATTCAGCAACATTTCTCTTTGGTCTCACACCCACAGTCCAACGGTCAGGCAGAGAACGCCAATCGGCAAATTCTCTCCGGCCTGAAAAAGAGACTGAACAAGTCTGCCACGGGTTTATAGGTAGAGCAGCTCCCCAATGTGTTCTAGAGCTATCGCACTACTAAGAGGACCCCCATGGGAGAATCTCCCTTCAACCTCACTTATGGCTCCGAAGTCGTTATCCCACTAGAGGTCGGTGTACCTCCCCCCGGCTTGATCGCCTACAACGAAGAGCAAAATGCGAACGAGCTTCGCAGTAACTTGGACCTCATTGATGAGATCCGTTAGGGATACTCCATCTGGAAAGAAATCTATCGACATAGGATTGAGCAGTCCTACAACAAGTGAGTCCACCCCACTAATCTCAAAGAAGAAGATCTGGTCCTCAGAAAGCTATCAATTTCTTTTTTCAGCAAGAGAGGCAAGCTGGCACCAAATTGGGAAGGACCATATAGGGTCTCCAAAGTTGTCCGCCCAGGCGCTTATCAACTTGAAAATCCGGGGGGCAAGAGAGTGCCGAGGATGTGGAATGCAGAGCACTTGTTGAAGTACCAAGAGGGTGACTGAACACCGCTCTAAGCAACTTCAACTCCTAGAGCTTTCTTAAAGCATTTTAAACTTGTTTCTTTTTATTGGAACCAATCATTATTAAGTGTAATAATGGCTTGCTACTCAGAAGCAGCCATTTAGTTGTTTCTAATAAAAGTAGTTTACTTCCTGGGAATTATCTATTCTAAATATTCTGGTTGTCTTACCTTGGAGCGTACAAAAAACTCTCTAAATAACAAGTTCGGAGTCCAACACTTGGTTTGATGTCGCTTTAGTTACTTGCGAATGAGCGAGTAAAAAGTAGCTCACCATTCGGAATTGCTCCTACAACTGTTGAAAACTCTTCTAACGACAAGTTCGGAGTCCAACACTTGGTTCGATGCTGATTTAGCTACTTGCGAACGAGCGAGTACAAAGTAGCTCACCATTCGGAATTGCTCTTACAACTGTTGAAAACTCTTCTAACGACAAGTTCAGAGTCCAACACTTGGTTCGATGTCGCTTTAGCTACTTGCGAACGAGCGAGTACAAAGTAGCTCACTATTCGGAATTTCTCTTACAACTGTTGAAAACTCTTCTAACGACCAGTACGGAGTCCAACACTTGGTTCGATGCTGCTTTAGCTACTTGCGAACGAGCGAGTACAAAGTAGCTCATCATTCGGAATTGCTCCCACAACTATTGAAATTCCCTTGCGAAAGTTAAAAAAACACGAACTCTTCGAGAAGGCTCATTATCAGACCGAAAAATGCGATATTATTCCATCAAGATCAGAAATACAGGTCTTAATCATAGACCTAAAGGTCATACAAGCCAAAGAGAATACAAAATTGGAGGTACATGCCTTATTCTAGCCCTAACTTCTTCTAGGAAGAGGGACGCTCCTATTGAGCAACACATAAGGCCGACGAGCGTGGTGCTGATCTCGCCTCATCTCCACGGAGGTCTGTAAGCCAGCGAGCCTAGTCATCGGTACCCAAGGGTCTAACAGTCGCTCCGACTGATGCCCCGCTCGATGAACCGGCTACTCCACATTGAGCGTTGCCTGGATTCTACAAAACAGGAGGCGAACGAAGTGCTAACTCGTGGAACGACCGAACTTGAGCACTCACCCCGAGGGCAGGAAGTACTTCTCACGTTGCTTCCTTCAGAAAGCCATCGCAGACGAAGGTTCTCCGCCTCTAGCTTGACGACACGCTCTTTCAGAGAGACAACCGTCACTTTAATCTTCAAGCGAGGCAACCGCCCCGAACCACTCCCACGTGAGACCCCAGAGAAAGCCCTTCGAAGATGTGCCGACTCCAGACTCTTCTCGAGCATCATGTTCTTTAATTTGTCTCTCTCGGATCTCGCCTCGAATAAGGAGTGACGAAGAAATTTAAGTCTTAGACCTTGACTGACGGCCAATGAAGGGCAGGACTCATCGCCTTCGGGTGGCACTTCTTGGAACCTCTCCTCAAGGTGTCTTATCTCGATGTCTCGACGGGCCAGAGTAACTCTTAAATGACCCGCCTCCCACTCGGCTCTACAAAGCGACTCTCGAGACCGAGCTAGCCCCAACTTGAACGTGCCTAGCTTAGAGCGGAGACGTGGCACCTCGCTACCCTGAGAAGTCGACCAAAAGAAAATGCATAAATTACTAAGATTGAGAGGCCATATGATGGTGTTATGGCTAAGCGGAGCTACTATGAAGCGATCCGAAAACAAACAAACCCACAATTATTTCAAGACTTCACAACACTTGTTCGAAAGAAAACCTTCATTTAATTTAATCAAGGGGTACAAATGCAGTGGCCAGTCCGCTATTAGGAATCCAAAACGGAGAGCGAATAAGAAAAAAAATTGACGCAAGACATTAAGGGATCAGGGACCACCTTGGTGGGCGCCTCTGCAGGCGCTATGACCCGTGCTCGTCCACCTCGGTTGCACAGGGGTCCTCGGCGGCATCCTCCCCCTCATCCTCTTCTTCTTCTTCTTCTTCTTCTTCTTCTTCTTCGGTTGCCGGAACGGTCTCACCTTCAAGGAGCTCGTAGAGGAAATAACCCGAGCTGTCGAAACCGGGGACACGTGCCTCCACGTGCTTCAGTGCCTGAGCATAGGACTGCTCCATGTTCGTGCACATGTACAGCTTCGCTTCGGCCTGAATCACCTCTGCAGCTGCTTCAACCGTGGCCTCCCTCTCCTTCGTCGCGTCTTCGATGGCCTTCGTGGCTGTCTCCTTCTCTTTGACAGCTTTCTCAGCCTCTCTGTCCACTCTCTCCTTCTCCAAAGAGGTCTGTTCATTTGCCGCCGCCAAGGTAGTCCCGAAGAGATGGATCTGAGACATTTGAGACCCAGACAACATCTTTTCCGTCTTGAACATCTTCACGACTTTGGCATGCTGCAACCAATCTCTATCTTTTGCCACCTTAAGCTCTTTTTCTTGCTCAGACTGCTCCATCATATGGTTGAAGCGGTAAGTAATTTGCGTCGACAGAAAAATAAGAAGTTTAGACACACGAGTCACCTAAAAAGGAGAAGAGAGGAAGACTCAACTCACCGTCATGGTCACCTTAGCGATCTCTAAGGCATCGTCGCCGACCATCTCTGCCTTCAGTGTGGCGCGATCCTTCGGGGTTGGCAGATGCCAAATCGCTTGCATGTTGCTTACAGCATCCCCAAGAAAACCGTTGTGCCTCATCACATGCCAGTCAGGGACGAAGAGCTTCTTGTGCTCTTCAGTAAGAATTGTCTCTGCAGCCGCTGTTAGAGGGGGGCTTCGAGCGCCAACACCTGCTCGATAGAAGTTCCCTCAGCAGCCCGCACTAATGAGGTAGACGGTGTAGGTGGCTCGGATTCTACATTAACCACCGGGGCCGCCAACATTGGGGCCTTCACGACCTTGGCAGACGGTGGCCCTGAGGTCATTCTCTTTCTCTTCTTCCCATCGGGGGCCTTGTTGGCCACTGCCGACAGGCCAGATAGCATCGCCCTGAAGTCCATGTCCGGGGTCTTTGCAAGAAAAGGGGGGGGGGGGAATAGACATAAGGAAAAGTTAGACAAAAGCTAAGGAAAAACAAAGAAAAAATGCGAAGCGTACTAGGGTCGATCGGACTGAGACCCTCACCGAAGAGGACCACTTCAGTTAATTCCTTCCAACCTAGGGGCTCATGATCGAGGAGTTTAGACACGATCTCATCCTCCTCCAGTGTCAACGCCGGCTCGGCCTTTGCCCATTTCGGCACCTCCTCCCTCCACCTTGTTAGAATATTTCACGGCTCGGCGCCTCTGATTAAGAAGTACTTCTCCTTCAAGAATTTAATAGAGTCGGGGTTGTTTATCAGCTTCACACCACGGCGCAGCGATAAATAGTACCAGTACTCCACCTTGCTCTTCTGATGAATACGGTACAGCCTTCAGAGAACGGTGAGTTGAGGCGTGACCCCTATCGCTTGGCATTGGAGCACGAAGCCGTTCACGTGCCTCCACATATTCGGCATGTACTGAACATGGCTTAGCTTGAACCACTGCAGCACCTTGGCTATGAATGAGGGAAGAGGCAGATGGAGATCGGCGTAGAAGGCATTGAAGGGGAAGGTGCACGTGTCAGGGGAGCTAGGTGTGCAGGCTCGAACACCGGGACCCAGGAGAAGAAGGCTGAAATCCTTCAGTATCATGAAACTACTCCGAATCCACACTAAATCCTTCTCCATCAGCATAGAGGGGATGTCGTAGACTTCAGAGTGTTCCCTCGGCCTGCTCTCGTCACGGGAAGCCGGTCTCCCGTACACTACCTTGGCCAGGAGATCGTCATAATACTCTTGAACCCTACCAAGATTTGATAAAGGGCCCGGGAGCCTACCAAACGCCCATGCTCGTCTCTCCTTTTCCACGATCGTTACAGAGCTTACTGTTAATGCCACCCCCTTTCCCTTGTTTACCTTCGGAGCTATTGCCTGTGGCTGATCCCCTTCGTGGTCCGAGGTGGAGGTCTCACTCCCCAAAGAAACCCTAGACATCTCGCGGAGTATATAAAAAAGAATATATATTTACCTTGACGTGATAGCGACGGTCGGAGTTTTTTCGCCGGAAAACTTAACGCTTGGCCCCAACCGCTAGTAGAGCCACCCAAGAGTGAAAGGTAATTTTCAAAAATGAAAACATGAAGAATGAGAAAAGTGAGGAGGGGTGAAAACTTATAGGGATTGAGCCATGCCGCTTGGGCTTCTGAGACAATTGGGCCCTCGAAAAGCAGCAAAAGGCCGAAGAAGCACTGAATACTAAACGATAGAAGGCGTAGAGACAGAATTTCAAATGGCACCATAAATTTGCTGACTAGCTAAATCTTCTCGATAATCATGCCTGATCAAGATAAGCGGCTCAGATTGTGCCACGTCCCTTAGAGCCAAACTCCGGGCAAACGTGGCTCCGAGCGTGAAAGTGGGGGAAAACACTCCCTCGATAAATGTGCTCAAATCGATGGTTCAGATTGCGCCACGTCCCTCGGAGCCAAACTTCGAGCAAACGTGGCTCCAAGCATGAAAATGGAGAAAAACCCTCCCTCGATAAACGCGCTCAATCCGATGGCTCAGATTGTGCCACGTCCCTCGGAGCCAAACTCCGAGCAAACGTGGCTCCGAGCATGAAAATGGAGAAAAAACACTCCCTCGATAAACGCGCTCAATCCGATGGCTCAGATTGCGCCACGTCCCTCGGAGCCAAACTCCGAGCAAACGTGGCTCCGAGCGTGAAAATGGGGAAAAAATGCTCCCTCCATAGACGCGCTCAATCCAATGGCTCAGATTGAGCCACGTCCCTCAGAGCCAGACTCTGAGCAAACGTGGCTCCAAGCATGGAAATGGGGAAAACGTCACCTCAAAAAGCGTGCTCGATTTAGATCCAATGGCTCAGATGGAGCCACATCCTTCGGAGCCAAACCCCGAGCAAACGTGGCTCCGAACGTGAAAGAGGGAAAAATGGCCCCCTCCCGATGCGCGCTCACGATCCGAGCGTAGAGATTGCTCCATGTCAGCTTGCGAAAGATCCACCATCAGATTACTCCAAAACTCACACCACGATAGAATCAATGCCCCACATCGCGCCACGTCGATATTCCTTGATTAATTCATTTATTTAAATAATTAATTCGAATTATTTATTTAAAAATTGCAAAAAATAGTTAAAAATTCAAGAAAAATAATTAAAAATTCTAAAAAATAATTATAAATTTAGGGAAATATTTTTGAACTCCTGGGTGAATAATTATTAATTAGAATGACTAATTAATACTTTTTGAAGACGGGCTGTTGATTCACAAAATCGAATAAATAATTCAATTTTTTTTTAAAAAATTAGAAAAAATTGCAAAAAAATTGCAAAAAAATCCAGAAAAATTTAATTTTGGGCATTCTGCAAGCTCAAAATAGCACCGTTATGCCTCGAGCAAGATCCAAACTCTCTTAAGAACTCCGATAAAATCTCGTACGCCATTAGAACAACAAAACTACTCCTCAAAGACTGTTAAACTCAGTCTCCAGGAGTGGGGGGCTCGTGATATGGATAAAAATAGGATTAAATCGGGACCGTTCAAATTGGGTACGAATCTTAAAGCTTTCAGGGGTAAAACGGTAATTTTACCTACAAATGGGTCTGAAATGGGAACTGGGTCTTTTTTCCAAAACCCAATAACCCATAAATGGATCTGTCCTATTGGGTACGGGTAGCAACCCGCTACTAACCAACCCAGGTGGATAAAGAGTGATTCAAATTCGTGATTATCCCTAAGAGACAGTTTCAACTGTCCATCTTATCACGAAACGAGTCAAACTCTCTTCTTATCCATAAACATCCGAAAGAAAAGATTTACCCTTATCTCGAAACTGGTCCCTAAGGCGACTATAAATACCCCTCTCCCCCACCGTAATAAGGTAATCAATCTTTTTCTACCTAAAGCTCTTTCATAATCCTTCAGATTACTGACAAAAGCGTCGGAGGGTTCGTCGCCGGGATCCATCTCGGTGTATCGAACTTTGTGCAGGTTCACGGCGGCAACTAGAAACCAGTCAACAAACAGGTGAAATTTAACAGGTTCGCTTATTTGTTTCCTCGAAGAATCCACAAATTCATCTGTTTGCAGTGTGTGTACACACACACACAAACACACACTAGATTTGCCCGTGGGCACATGCCTATGACACGTATTTGGAACGATACAACATATGAAAGTCTTGTAAACTGTAAAACAACAATTATGTAGCTCAAGTTTGAATAGTAAAATAATAATTACTTGTGAATAAAAGTCCATGTTTCATTAGTATATGTTGAAAAGTAATTATAAATTGGGGTGTAAAATCCAACTTCTTAGAACTTTGAGTATGGAAAATGATGAAATTTAACTATTAATGAGATATTTGCTATTTTCAATGTAACATGAGCAATAAAAAAATGCATAAAAAATCTGAAAATTTACAAACCTGAAATCTGAAAATATAAATTTTTGAGTAAATAGAGAGAGCATGAGAGAGAGAGAGAGAGAGAGAAATAAATAAATAAAGGTGTTGTTTTGGGGGCATTTTAATTTGAGTTTTTGGGGGGGAACATTTGGGCGGAAAAATATATTTTGTGAGGTTAGATCTGGACCATTGCTTTCAACCCTATTGAATGAGAGCCACTTGATAGCTTTCTTTGTGTTTTATTATATGTATATATATATATATACACACACGTGAAGTGAGTCAATTAAAGACGTGAAGTGAAATTGCAGCAAAGCAGATCAAGATACAATTTTGCAGCTACAAAAATCCAAAATACAGGGATTAAGCATGGATTTGTCCATAAAAGCACAATCGAGCGAGTCAATTAAAGAATTTGCAGCGATCTTTCAAAGCAGCAAATGCCCAAATATTCAAAAAAAAGCATAATCCGAAATTGTATAATAAAAAAAAGCATTCTAATAAAAAATAACTCAGTGAAGCATTCTAATCTAAAACAATTACTCAATAAAGTATTCTATAATCAGATCAAATATGGTAATTCAAAAGCAAGTAAATGGAAGTTAATGTTATTGAGTTATGAAAGTGCATAACCCGAAAAAAACATAATTAAAAATTTGAAATAATAAAACAAAGCATAATCCGAAATTGCATAACAAACATTCACTGTTTTTTGTTGTTGACATACCTGGGTAAAAAAAAGAAAAAAGAGAGAAAGAATTATGAAAAACGAGAACAGAGGGGGAAGAGAGAGAGAGAGAGAGAAAGAGAGAGAGAGAGAGAGTAATAAATGAAGGAGTTGTTTTGTTTTGGGGAGAAAACATTTTTTTTTGGGGGGGGGGGGGGGGGTGTAGCGCCCCGAATTTTCAATATAATATCTTAGAAATATGCGGCACAATTTTCAGCATCAACTTCAAATGTAATATTAAACACACCCAACACCAATAAAATTTTTCAACTTTCATTACATAAATCTTTACATAGTACAGCGGAATACAAAACACTTTGAATTATAATTCTCTTTTCTTTACAACACTTTCTTTTTCAAAATTACATAAGTCACTACATCATTTGAACTCAAACATCCAATCCCGAGCTATAAGAAATCACCTGTGAAAAAAAAATACGAGGCTAGAGATAACCTTAACCCCCAAAACTAAAGGGGTCAGTCATAATGGTATGAGTGACATAAAACAAACTACATAAATAAAGCATAGAATCATAATGGCATGAAATAAACAAGAATACATAAGATATGACATAGCAAGAAAATACGAAATATCAAGTGAAACTAGACTAAATGTCAAGTATAGAAAACAGGAAAACACATGCATGAAACCAAGTCAAGAAAATACAATTCTATATGCTGACTCTCTAATGCGTACTTGTCGGAGTCTATGCATCCCACTCTACATAGGTCCGGTGCAAGCCCTTAACGTCTCCACATTGTAGGGTTTAATCCCCCGCTATGAAATTAATCCTAACACGATGACTACTACGAGATAAAGATATACTGTGAGTATTAGCCCATGCCCCGATAATTTCGGAGGTCAATCTCTATCCACAGATAATTCCGGAGACTATTTCATTCACACCTGGGAATCTTCGAGAATACCCCACACGGCAAGCAATGACACCTCATCATACGAATACCACATGTGCGTCGCCTCGACCCCGATAATTCCGGAGATCAATCCCACACCAAAGGTAATTCCGGAGACTATTTCACTCACACCTGGATAATTCTGGGGATTATCTCACACCGCAAGCCATACTGAGGTCAATAACCCATGTTCTCGTTCATCATATCACCACTAGTGCATGTCCTTATTATTTAGGCTATTTAATTACTTTACGAATCTCCTAGAGTTGGTGTACCATATCGGAATTAACTCAACAACTGATCAACTAAAATTGTCTCAACAGGCCTAAACATAGATATCTCAACTGCCGGTATACAAGGGTCACACACACCCTCTAGAGACTCACACCCAATATCCAAATGAAACTTCCAACATAAATTGCTCAGGTTACCCACTTGAAAACATATGTTCAGTAGCAGATAAAGTGGAGAATAGTAAGTTATAGATTAAAATATTTAGAGAATAAATCATTTAAAAGAAACATTAAAATATGTATAGATATATTAGTATCAGTCGACTACAAAAGCCATCGGTCGACTGTCCAGAGAGAAAATCCAATAGCTTTGAGGAAATAATTCTAAGTATTATAAGTCGAATCAAAAGGTCATAGGTCGACTGTCCAGAGAGAAAATCCAATAGTCTTTAAGAAAATAATTCTAAGTATAGCAGTCGATTGTAAAAGGTCATAGGTCGACTGTCCAGAGAAAAATACAATAACTTTGAGAAAATAATTCTAAGT
The DNA here is from genome assembly GCA_017893485.1 of Hemerocallis citrina. NCBI lineage: Eukaryota > Viridiplantae > Streptophyta > Magnoliopsida > Asparagales > Asphodelaceae > Hemerocallis > Hemerocallis citrina. The sequence goes on along the minus strand of CM030368.1, from coordinate 203,205,164 downwards.
AGTATCAGTCGACTGTAAAATCATCAGTCGACTGTCCAGAATGAAATTTTAAGAAAAAACTAGAGAACACAGCAGCCAGGTCGCGTCGGTCGACTGTGAAGTCACACCAGTCGACTGTCGACCTACAGACTGCAGACTTTTGGTTGTGCACATTTCAACCGATACGTAGTTTTACTTTATGAAAACGATTTCTACAAAAAAAAAATATTTCTTATATGATCAATTACAACCTGTAGGGTTGTAGGGTTTATAATAACCCATAAAACTAATTCAAAGTTACTTGAATTCATAAAAGTAGTGATTTGTTGATTTCTTTCGATTAAAACATAGATTGTGCATATAGTTAAAAATAGAGTTTCTAAAAAAAAGTTATTGATCATTGAAATAGTTTCATATTCAGATCTAAACCATATCAATATCAGAATCTCAAAAGAACATCTCCAATTTGGATATATATATTTCTTCAAATCCAACTAAATTCTCAAATTTTGATTCTCGATACATAATTTTCTTTATTCATGACTTTTCTTCCGAATTCCTCAAAACTGAATCACCATTTCAACTCACAACCACAATCAATGGATAATATCACCATTTCAAATATTTACTCAACTCAAAGTAATAAAAGTCTCATTTTTATTAGGTTTACGCATCAAGATCAATTCAACATCCAACCAAAAGAAAATTAGCCTACCCATGGTCTCTAATAGGACATTCATCAATCTCGAATTACCCACATACAACTTTATTCACAAACAATTAGGGTTTCACAAGATCCAATTTTTCATCCATCCAATCCATCATGTACATATTCTTACTCAAACCCTAAACATGCTTCCTAGTAGATGAAATTCAACATCTAAGAACAATCAAAACATTTGTATCACTCACATACAATATACACAAAACAAAGGAAAACAAACAAGTCACTCACCTCAATGAAGAAGTCCAACCGAATTAATGGAGAACAAGCAAAGTCCTATTCTGCGAAATCCAAGATCCTCCTTAATTCTCCAAGAAACAATAAAACCTTTGTGTTGTGCAGCGAAAGACGGCTGCACTCCACTTCTTTTAAATAGCCGGAATAGGAGAATTAGGGTTTTTTTAAAACACATTTGCAAAATAACCCCTTTAAATATAACATTACATATATAAATCCCTATACTTGGAAACTTGATAAAACCAATTAAATTGAGATTTAAAAGCAAAATAAACTCTTTATTTCCAGCCAGTACTGCTTGAAAAGTCCAGAAAATAGTTTTGCACTTTCATCCTTCAAAATGACAATTTTGCAAAAAGGTCATTCTTTTTCGTAATATTTGCAAATAGGTCTAATAAGTATCAGAAAAATCTAGAAAAATTATAAATAATCTCAAATAATAAATAATTATTTTCTACAAAATAATTTTGCCTTTTGAACTTTTCAAGAAAATATTTACACGTGTTTTGCACGTGTAAAAGATAAATCTTCAGAAAATATTTATTAAATCTCCAAAAATTATTTTAATTCATTTATAAATCTTTAAAAATAATATTTAAAAATACGGGGTACTACAGGGGGAGATGTCTTTTTGGAGCAAAAATCTAGACCATTGATTTTTTTTCCAAATGAATGAGACCCACTTGATAGCTTTCTTTGTGTTTTATTATATTTATATATATACTAGGTATGCCTATGGGCACGTGCCTACGGCACGTCTTTGGAACGATGTAACATATGAAAAATCATGTAAACAGTAAGGGATGATTTATATAGATATTTTTTTGCTAGTAGACGTTGATGTATTAATGTACTCAAAAGTAAGATTATGGAGTGAGCTCGATGTTTATTGGTTTGTATATTGCAGGATCATTTGTCAGCAATTCGGGATTCAAAAATAGTATTGTGAATCTACAACAGTAGGGGACCAAAAATTTCCTGCTATGTGTGGCTTGCTCAATATGATTTTATTTTATTTTATTTTATTTTATTTTTTATTTTTTTATTTTTTTTTGAGTAGCAATTCATTTTCTAATGCAATGAACGCCTCAAATTGCATGAGTTAGTTAGTTAGTTTTTTTTTGATGTAGTTAACCATGTATGAATTTAAAAGAGAAAATTTGTTGTGATATATATGTGAAGTAAATTGCAGCAAAGCAGATCAAGATACAATTTTGCAGCTACTAAAATCTGAAATACATGGATTAAGCACGATCAAGTGAGTCAATGAAAGAATTTGCAACGATCTTTCAAAGCAACAAATGCCCATATATTCAAAAAAAGCATAATCCGAAATTGCATAATAATAAAAAAGCATTCGAATCAAAATTAACTTAGTGTATCCATATAATGAAGAGCCTACTACAAATTTGATCTGAAACATGTTTGTTGATATATTTTAGTGTATGAGATTTTAAATTCCTGAATATATTTATAGATTAAAAAAAAGAGGTACATGCCCGTGTGGTGGACAACATTAGCCCCAACTTGCCAAAAATATTTTCAGAGTGATTAACACAGAACATATAAGCCCTACTATCAGGCATTTTACCAGTAAAATAGACAGTAACATAAAGAGAAAAAGAAAGCATAAAAAATTCTGAGAACATGAAGGTAAAATAGACAATTACATAAAGAGAAAAAGAAAGCATAAAAACATTCTGAGAACATGAATATTGCATATGGATAGACGACTAAACCCGCTATAATGAAGAGACGTGAAAAATCACGATCAAGAATGAAAAGTTATTTTAATGAAAAAGGAATCAATCAAGTCAAAAGCAATGAGAATTTAAAAAACCAACATTAATAGTTTGTAGGAAAATTTATTTTCAAACCAATACATTTCAAAATGACTGATGTACAAAATAAATTTCCTTCAAACTCGACGATTTGAACCAAAAATGCTCTTCATTACCCCAACATATCTGCATAATAAACCGTACTATTAGCTTACTATTACCATGTATGAAATTAATTTTTTTTCCTACACCTACTCAATTAAATCCTCATTTATATTCTAGAATACTAATAAGAATTTTAGTAAAAAATTCGACAGAATTTTTCCTAAAATATTAGCTCTTTTACTACAATTCCTTACGGAATTCTGCTAACAATCAAAAATATCACATCACAGGCAGTTAATATCAATCCTCTCTAGGCCAATCCAAGCAACATCACACAGGCAATATATATATAGGGCTCTGGGGGAAAAAAATCTTCATATGATGCAAGATACAAAATAAAAACCAAGATTTCGCTTGAAAACGTAATAGATTTTTAGAAAAACCTTTGAAAACCTTTGAAAAACCACACACAGAACCCAATACTCTACAACTTTGCGGGTACGAGTTTTAACATACTATATCCCATCACCAGATATCATCATCCCATACATACTTTACTTACATAAATATTACATAGATTCTCTCTCTCATTCTACATATCTTTAAGTTAACAAAATATAAAACTAATAACTCATACACCAATCATATTACTGAAGAAAGTTAAACTACCAAAATTTTGAATGTAAGTGGACAATTATAAGCTTCACTTATTTTTTTTTCTTACTATTTTTTCCAAGTCAACATCAACTTGTAAGGTATGAAAGTAAACATTATAATGTGAAGAACATAAAAGAAATATTTTTCTTTTATGTTGTAGATGCCATAAAAAAAAACTTACATGGCCATATATAGTGATGTTATCCATTGCAGTTGTTTAATTCTGATGAACGAATTGATCTGTATATAAAGGAGGTAAAATTACTTGCAGTTAAACCAATCAATAACTTATATTAGTTAAAATCTAACATAGAATTTGGATAGCCAATAAATGACCCAGTTTTAAGCTAAACGAATCAATTACTTATATTAGCACGTTTATTGAAAATTAAGACATAGGAATTTAACTGTACTCAACATGATGTCACTCTAGTAATGTAGTGAAATCGGCATAATTTACAAATGATCTTCATCACGCATGAACACAAACTCTCAGTCCCAGATATTCTACTTGTATCATCTCCACATCTCCACATCAATTATTCATGTTAATCACAATTTCTATAACTTGCAATTAAAATTCCACTGTATTCTTTTGGAGTCTAATACAGCATTTGCACTGCAAATTTTATTAGACTGGTTAAGAATCTCAGGATGGCAGATTGGTATTTTTTTAATGTAGAAGCTATTCTTTCACCAATATGATTTCTTTAACAAATAAAATACAACATAAAGTGACATCTTCTTGACTATATCGACTAAGTTTGATCATAACTAAAGGCATAGCATTCATAATTTTTGGTTGAATATGAACATGCTATCAATATGGACATAAATTTTTGTATTGAACTTCTGTATTCAACATGTAGAACACAATTATTTGAAATATAACTCATCTTCTATATTCAACTAATGTATTCAACTTCTATGTATTCAATTCATCAAAGAACTAATCAACTTCTGTATTCAACTTCTATGTAATAAATCTAACTCATCACAGACAAAGAAAATAAGAATCAACTTCTACAAAGTATTACGAAAAAATTGTACAACACAGTGCACTGTTGAATAACCTACTAACTTGATCTCCAAATCTAATTCATCAACATTCAACTAATCATTTTCAAAATGAAGAAACAACATACCTCAGAATCCTGCGAGACTGTGACTTCGCAAAATCATGAATCCTCCCTCATCGAAATCAATGGTGGAAACACCTACAAAATATGAAATGATCAAAATTTTATCATCCAAGATTAAACTTTAGATAGAGACTAAAGTCAAATTGTATAATAAAATTTTAAAATAGTGTACGCAGCTAGAGAGAGAGATTAAACTATAAAAGCGAAGATATATCAAGCTTATCTAACTTTTGTATTCTAAATTATGAAGCTAGAAAAAAAAATCTGAAATGAAAGCTAGAAACATTTCAAATTAGTCAGATTGTTAATTACATTGTGTTCCTGTTAAATATGAGACATGCCTTGCCAATTTTGTCAATATGTTTGCTAATTACACATGCTAATTACATGTTGCGTTCATGTTAAATAGGAGACATGCCCTATCATATTGTTCATTACACATGCAAAACCCTCATATACTATGGACAATATTTTTTCAATATGATTTGGCAATTTTTAGCTCTTCATATACGCTGCATTTGGCAATCTACAGGCAAACCTAGACTCAAACCAAATTGAAGTATACTATTTTGACCAATACTCTTTCTCAAGCAAAAATAGACCTTATAGCAGATTAAAGTCACAACAGAATGTTAATTTGATTCATGCTCAATAATTATCATCAAATACAATTTTCTACTTCCAACTGTCAATGCCTAAACTTATTGAAGTCACATCTATATTGTTTTTAATTTTCAATATGTAGATATATCATTGAACTTTTCAATATTATTCAGTGACCGTCAAAGTTTATGGCTTGACTAAGTTGGATTTCTTTGTGATCCCATAATATTATCTTTTCTAATTTTTGACATTGATAAATCATTAAACATTTCAATACTATTCAGTGATTGTCGATGCTTATAACTCGACTATGTTTGACATTCTGACATTATATTGCAGTTAGATTATATTAGCTTCAAAAATTCTGATTACCAATTAAATTTATTGAAGTCACATACTCCATTCTTGCAGGAAAAATACCTTTACTCAGATTTTCTAAACAAACAATGGATCATCCGGGGTATTTAGAAAAATGAATCCGCGTAAAAGAAACATAGCGTTGCCTTCACTATAAACATAGTATATAATGCAAAGTTTGAATATGATTAAGGAACAAAAATCTCCTATGTGCACCCAGGTTAGATTGTGAGCACAACAACCTCATTACTCTCTTAGGGTTGGTTTTATGCACCTATATAGATGATATGTATATGTGGAGAAGACACACATGAAAAAAATCCTAGCTATCACAGAAAGTGAGAGATAGAGATCGTGAGGAGGAACATCCCCTTCCCGCAGCTAGCACCGCGGTCTGAGGGAGAGCCATTTTTTGTTCATTTCGTATGGATACCGTAGATGCACCACAATATTGTAGTGTTGTGATCAACATAGTGTGGAGACAGTAGAACCTTCTTTAAGTTATAACTTCTAAACACGATTTATAATTTTTGCATGGATCCATGGCTAGGTTTCAATATTTTTGAAATTTTCCGCTGTGTATTTAATCTGTGATTGCCTTCGAAACCTAACACCATGAGCAATCTCTAGACCTAGACAGTAGCGTAGTCTGCCAAGGTTTTCATATGAAACTACTGGTGAAGGTATTTCTGGGTGGATACAATGCCTGCAGAGTCATTCCCAGTAATAATCATATCATCAACATATAACAGTAGAAATACCTTCCTTTGCGATGTAGACCGCATAAACATAGAGTGGTCCTGAAAACTCTGACTAAAACTGGTCTGTGTGATGACACAGCGAAAGCACTCAAACCAGTCTCGAGGAGCTTGTTTCAGACCATATATAGCTTGACGTAGACGACAAACATGACGAGAAGGTGTGGTAAGGTCGGAAGGAGGATGCATGCAAACAACAGCAGATAAGGTATCATGAAAAAAGACATTCTTCACGTCCATCTGGTATAATAATCACTGACAGATGGCAACAACGGTATGGAGAGTGCGAACTGCAGTCATCTGTGCAACTGGAGCAAAAATCTCATCATAATCAATTTCATGCTCTTGAGTAAATCTTTGGTCAACTAGACGAGCCTTGTGCCACTCAATAGATCCATCAGGTCGATATTTGAACTTAAAGATCCACTTGCAGCTAATAAGTTGGAACTGGCAGTGGAACAACATTCCAAGTACCAGTCTGATCAAATGTACTGAACTCCTCTGTAATAACTTCCCGCCACTCGGGATATTGAATTGTTTCCTGATAGGTTCTGGGCTTATGTGTAAAGTGTATCACAGTGAAATATGCAAGAAACTGTGGTGAGTAGGAAACTAGGGTGAAAAAACCAAACTTGTTAGGTGTATAACGTGCCAGTAGGATGCCAGAAGTGGAACGTGTAGACTAACGGACTAGTGGTGGTTTGACATGGTGTGGAGGTGAGGTCGGTGAGGTGGGTTCATGCAGCGATGGGGATATAGGTGGTGTGGGTGCATGATGCTGTGGTGATGCAGGTGGTGTATTTGTAGGAGGAATAATATGTGTAATGTCTGTATGAGATGGGAAAGGTGCTAAAGGAGTGGGATCGAAAGGAATACGTGAAGATGTGTCCAAGGAGGTAGGCCCAATAGCTGGAGAATCGAGAAAGCTATAACCCTCATAAGAGGTCAAGTAGTAAGGAGAGTCTTCCACAAAGAAGACATATCGGGAAAGACACAAACCCGCCAAAGGATCAAAACAACGATATCCTTTGTACTCAAAACTGATACCTAGGTGAACACACTTAGCAGCGCAAACAGTTAGCTTCGTGCACTCAGTGGAAGGGGGAAGGACATAACAGGTGCACCCAAAAATACGTAGCATACTATTGTCCGGTAGTGAGTGATGAAGAGCCTCATATGGTGTCGTACCAGATAGGGTAGATGAGGGAGTGATGCTAATGAAGCTGGCAGAAGTCACGACAGCTTCAGCCTAGAAAGAATAAGGAAAAAAAAGAGGAGTGTAAAAGAGCTCGACCCGTATGAAGAATGTGATGGTGCTTGCATTTAGCTACACCATTCTGCTTATGTATGTGATGACATGATTGCTGGAAAAGTGTGCTGTGAGATTGAAGGATTGATCTCATAGTAGTGGAAGTGTACTCATGATTACCGTCTGGGTGAAAAATCTTGGTACGCATACCGAACTAAGTGTGAATCATGGCTGTAAAAAACTGGTAAATGGTAGGAATCTCAAATCGTTGGTGCATAAGAAAAACCCATGTATATCGAGTGAAGTCATCGTTGAAGGTAACATAATAGCGATATCCTGTGCTAGAAGGTACATGAGAGGGTCCTCATATGTCAGAAAGAACAAGTTCAAAATGATGGGTAATTTGAGAAGTGCTTTTGTTATTATAAAGGGAGTGCTATGTGTTTGGTAAATTGACAACCTTGACAAACAGAAAAATGTGTAAAAGAAAGATGATCAAGGGCACCACTACGGGCTAAAGTCTTGAGTCGAGACTCACTAACATGACCTAAATGTCTATGCCACAGATTAGCATTAGAGGACACAACACCGGCAAAATTAGGATGAGATTTATGTGCATGTAGAAAATTTAGATGATATAGACGACCCTATTGACTAGCATGTCCAAACTCATGACCAGTGTGTGAATCGGTAATAGAACAACTTAAGAATCAAATGTAACAACAAGACCAGTATCGCACATCGCACTAATAGAAATAAGGTTCATGGATAAATGTGAAGCATAAAGAACATAATGCAATGCGAGAGTGGGATAGCTAATAGACCCTGAGTGTATAGTAAGAAGTTGCGAGCCATCAGCTATGTGAAGGGATGGAGGGTGAGAGGGAAGTGCAGTGCTAGTGATGAGAAGCGTATAATTACTAGTAATATGATGTGATGTACTAGAATCTAAAATCCAAGAAAAATTTATACCGGGAGTAACAGAGAATGCAGGGGCAGGGGGCCAGCTGTGACGGACTGGCCCAAGAGCTGAAGTTCCAGTGAGCGAGGCGATGTTGATGATTGGCCCAATCAGCAAGATATGACAAGGCCGGGATAACAATCATGGCCGAAGATGCAAGAGAAGAAGTATTGCGAGGAGGAATGAGTCCGGTATTGCTGTGGCAGGTACCAAAATGAGGGCGGAGATGTTGCTGGTGTCAGGATTGGGATAGGGAGCGGAATGGTGCTACTGGTGTCGGAAGAAGGGGTGGGGCAGGGTTAGGGATGATGTTGAGAGGAGAGAGGAGGGAGGAGTCCAGAATTAGGATGATGGTGGTGCTACTGCTGTCTGAATTTGGATGGGTATCAGGATGTGGGGGAGAGTGAAGAGAAAGATGTAGCAGCGGAGAAATCGGCGGAGATGGAAAGATACTGACGAAATTGGGGTTCCATTGGAGAAGATCTAGTACCTGTAAATTTTTATTTTTTTTGGTTCTATAATGACGACGAGTGGCGGCGGTAGCGACAATCAGCGATCGGCAACAACAGACGAGCAAGAGGAAGGAGAGGTAGGGTTAGGGTTAGGAGTTAGGGTTTGGATTGGGAAAAGGGTTTGGATTTCGGGTGTGGATTTGGATTTATTTATTTATTTATTAATTTATATTAAGAATCAAGTATATGGTTTTGTGGGTTTTGGGTAATAACATAGATCGGGTTTATCAGAGTAGAGTTAGAGATCGAGTGTAGAGATAGGCGGTAGTGTGTTTTTTTTTTTTGAGAAGGGGGCGGCTAGGGCATGGGTTTAGGGGTTTTGGGTGTTTAGGATGACGGCAGCAGAAGTAGGTGATGGGTCGGGGTTTTGGGAGTCTTGTTGGGAGGTCGAGAGGTTGGAGAAGAGTAGGAGGAAATTTTGTTTTAGGAGAGAAGAGTAGGAGGAAATTGGGTTTCGGGAGAGAGGAGATGTTGACACTGGTTGCTGTTGAGTTGTTGACCCCAGTTGCTTCAATTTCGGGAGAGAGAAAATTGGGTTTCGGTTGCTGTTGAGTCGTTGATGCCAGTTGGAGTTGATAGTTGATGAAGCTTGATGTTGCCGATGATGGGTTTGTAGTTCGGTGTATTGTTGATGATGGGTCTGCAAGTTCAAATTTATGATGATTTCGTAGGTTCGAATTGATGATGAGTTGATGATGGATTTGGGAAAGAGTAATTAGGGTTTTGGGAATTAGTGAGGGAGAAAGAAATTTAGGGTTAGTGATTTGATACCATGTTAAGGTTAACGGAGAGATTGAAAAATAATTTTTAAATTGATTGTAACTGAGTACAATTTCTTATATATATAGAAGCGAATCAAATACTAAACTAATACATAATTCGAGATGAGACTAAATATATAACATACTATCTAACATACTCGACTGCCACTTCTCTAATACAACACCATGATCACTAAATATGCACACTAAAAATCCTTAAACGAACTATTGTAGAGTGATATCTTACAATTTATCATACAAATGTTAGTGCACAAATTCAATGATCACATGCAAATTAATCAGGTTTGAGTTTTAAGGTCTAACCATACCATATAGGATGAATCATGTCAAGGCCTAACTTGGCTTTGCTTTAAAAAATGGGCTCAGATTAAAAGAACAGCCCATTTGTATTACTAATTTTTATGTAAATAATTTTGTGTAATTACAGCAACTGGGGGTCAGGGCCAGGTGGTGGTGGAACAATTGGCTAGCGCCCCTCTCACCGCATTTTTTTTCTTTTCAAATTTTTTCTTTAAAAGTTACGAGTCATCATCATGTTATAGTGCAAAAGTTGTTCATGTACCGATGGATCATTTATGAACTTTTTATTTATATGTTGACAGACACTATATATTAGTTTGTAACCCAATGTTTCAATATAAATTATGTAACCCACCTCATAGAATTGAACACAGCGATGTTTCACAATTTGATGGCTTTGAGTTTCATGTAGCATTGCTTCCTCCCTTCGTCTAGCACTAGTACTGTATGTGTTTGTAGTTTATTTACATAATTTTTGAATGCTCGGATGGAGTCTTACGACTTGAGCCCAATATATAAATAATAAGAAATAGTACAATAGAATTTTACACGGTGTAAAATTAGAAGAAACAAAAAGCACTCAAACAAACAACACAATGCTATACAGAGAAGCAATGGATCTAATTGTCTAAATGACCAAATAAGAGAAAAAATACAAGCAAACAACTCCAAAAACAGTCCACCAAAGGCAGAGGGAAAGAGCTGGCAGATAGAACACAGCGTCGAAGGGACCGCCTGAAGGAAGGGGACCCTCGAGCGTCACCAGAGGAGGAAATCCCAAAAGCCACCTCAGAGCAACGGAAACGAAAACTGGACAATCCGAAGCCAACACCAACCGAAGGAAGTCCAGTGAACTGAGACAGAGAACAAACTGGACAATCCGAAGCCAACACCAAACTAACTGAGACCACCAAAGGGGACTCCGGTAAGAACCAACGCACCCTGAGTGCCCAATCCTCAAAGCATACCCACAAAAACTGAACAGTGGACCTCGCAAAACTGGCAGCACATCGCAGCAAAAATCCCGCGCGTAACCCCACCAGATAGCTATCTGAAAGGTGCACACAAACTTAGAGGTGGCTGATCATACCGAAATGAGCCAACCGACTGGTTTTCCAACCGAACCAATCGATTCGGTACCGAAAAATTCGGTTACAAAAAATATGGTACGTTACAACCGTACCGAGTTCTAAAATTCGATTCGGTTTCGGTATAAATATGGTTCAGTCGATATTTTACCGTACCGTATCGATAATATGTCATATCTTAAACACATTTCTAATTTGTGAAACATTTACTGAACATTGGTTGGGATATACACTTCCATTCAGTAAATTTTTTTGAGCTGATCTTCCATTAATTATATATTAAACAACACATATTAGTAAAGACTATATTTGCAATAAAATGATGCCAAACTAGTGGATTTATTAAATTATGACAGGTCAAGGACAAGTTCTGATATAAGAAGCAATTGAAACCACAAACATATTCATTGCACAAACTCATGAAATGCATGATCGACTATATTAAACAAAAAGTGACAGGTGTGTGCATCTGCCATGTATTTGTGTCATATTTAATTTGGTATAATATCAATACCGAACCGTACCAACTGAAATAGTCGGTATACCAAAGTTTCGGTATACCGAACTTTTTGGTTGATAACGTTTTGCATATTTTCAAACTGAAGTAGTTTGGTATGGTAATGGTACAATGTCAAAAAGTCCGGTACCATACCGAACCCACCCCTACATAAACCAGCATAGAAAAGACCTGGTCGGAGCTCAGAAGCGCATGACAGAAGACACCGCAAAGGCTAAAGGCACACATCCAAAACCAAATCAAGCAGAACAAAACCAACGCCAAGGGGAAGATTGCCATAGCATCAAAGCAGGAAAAAACCCGAATGCACTCAGCCAAAAACTCAACAATAGGAGCAGAAATAAAAATTACTAGAAGATAGAAAAATAAGATCATAAACTGTTAGTACAAGATAGAGAGTTAAGAAGAGAAGTAGTAAACGGGATGTAATAAAGCATCAAAGAAGACAGGTCATACACCCGTGAACACCAAAAAAGACCACCTTAGCTTGGGTAATAGGGAACAAACCCCAGCATCCCACCAAAATACCCTGCTAACCAAAAGAAAAGGCCAGGCCAGACAACCAAAAATTCAGCCCTGCAAAGAAAAAAGACCGAAATGCAATTAGGGTGTGAGCAAGGTAGCATGAGTAGAAACAGAGTTAAATGAACACAGTGAAATAGAAGCTTCAACTAATTTATAAAGATACAAGGACTGAATCTTGCTAGAAGGTAAGTGCGAGGGCCAATGGTTCGCAATATGAATAAACTCATCCATAAAGGAGATAAAGGGTTTAGCAGAATGGTTAAAGATGCGGTTATTTCTCTCCATCCAGACGACCCAGATTATGACCATAATCGATAGGAACGAAGACTTGCGAAACCTGTTATTGACAACGGGACAGTACCAGGTTTCAAGGAAGGAGGATGGTGTCGTGGTAACTTCCCACGCTTTGAAGCAAATTTGCCAAAGCCGCTGCGTAAAGGTGCAGTGAAAGAACAGGTGGTCAATGTCTTCATGACATTGATGACACAGAACACATAACTGACCTATCGCTAAGTTCCTCTTATTGAGGATCTCAACGGTAAGGAGTTTGTTATTAATAGCGAGCCAAGTGAGAATTTTGGCCTTCAACGGAGCACAGCAACTCCACATGCTTTTCGTGATAGGGAAGTTGACCCCACCATGATTGAGGAAGTTATAAAAGGATTTAACAGAGAAGAAACCAGAACTGGTCAGAGAAGTCCTCTTTGGGTTGCCAAATGTAGCTGTTAAGCAGAGAGATGAGCTGAGAGTAATCTGACATAAGAGCAGAGGGGGGGAATCCAGTTGAACGCAATGTTCTAGACTCTCTTATCCCCAGAGAACGAAAGATAGTCAGAAACCATGGCGTTAGGGTTAGTAGCCAGATGAAAAAGTCCTAGATAGGCTGAAGCCAACTTAAGGTTACCGATCCAAAGATCCAACCAGAACTTGGTCTTTGAACCATCAGCACAAACATGGAGAATGCTACAACGAAAAGGTTCAATTACTTTCCATACTCCCTTCCAAAAGGAGGATGCCCTAGAAGAGAGGGAGGGGTGAAGCTCCCAAACCTTCTGCCACCGAAAGCAGGAGTTAGAAATGAGGCTGGCCCAGGGCAGTTGATCCTCCTTCAGCATTCTCCAAATCCATTTAGCTAATAAAGCTAAATTTTGGTTTCTAAGGTTAAGAATGCCCAAACCTCGAGCAGCCTTGGAGGTGCAAACTCTCTTCCAGCTACAGAGATGAGTATCGGCTCTATAGGCATCAGAGCTAGACCAGAAGAAGTTCCTCCTGATCTGATTGATCCTCTTGATTACCCAAGAAGGAACATAGAAAAAGGACATCATATATAATGGAATAGACGATAGAACCGCATTCACTAAAATCAATCTACCACCATGGGAGAGTGTCTTACCTGTCCAAACGTTAAGTCTGGATTCAACTTTATCGATCATTGGTAACCAATCTGATTTATGTAACTTGCCCCATCTCAAAGGGATGCCAAGATACTTAATCGGAAAAGAAGCCTCAGCACATTTAAAGAATTGAGCAATCTCCAATTGACGGTTGTTTGAGCCACCTAGCCAAAGAACGGAAGATTTGCGGAAACTAATCGCAAGGCCAGACGCACTTTCAATGGTGTAGAGGAGGAGTTTAAGATTGCATATGGTACACCCGTTGGGTTTCGCGAAGATGATAGTATCACCTGCATATTGAAGGTTGAGGACCCCACGAAAGCTGTGGGCTCCGCAAAGGCCTTCAATGGCATTGGCTTCCCATGCATTTTTAAGCAATTTACTGAAAATATCTGCAATGAGAGTAAATAAAAGAGAGGAGATGGGGTCACCTTGATGGAGACTGCATTTACACTTGAATTTATTACCTTCAGAACCATTGATAATGATCGAAGAAGTGCCAACAAAGAGACTAGATTTAATCCATGCTATCCACTTGGGGCCGAAACCCCTGTGAAGTAGGACATCGAAAAGAAAATCCCAACTCACTTTATCATAGGCCTTCTCAAAATCTAATTTAAGCATAATGCCCTTAGAGTTGGATCTGTGACAGCTAGAAATGACTTCTTGAGCCGATGCCACACTATCAAGGATAAAACGATCCTTAATAAATTCGGACTGAGCGGGATCGATAAGAGGAGAAATGACTAGGCTAAAACGGGTAACTAACACTTTCATGATAATTTTGAACGTGGAGTTGAGTAAACTAATCGGTCGAAAAGTGGCGACTGAATTCGCCGCGATAATTTAAGGGATGAGAACGATATGAGCGTAGTTAATGCGATCGAAAGAAAAATGACCTGAATGGAGGTCAGAGAACATCCCAAAAATGTCTTCCTTGAGAAAATTCCAAAATTTTTGGAAAAAGAACGAGGGGAAACCATCTGGTCCAGGCGCTGAATCCCCTTTTAAGGAAAAAACAGCATTTTTAATTTCTTCCTGTGTGAAGGGCACCTCCAGGATAGACAGGTCATGAGATTCCTGGCCGTAAAGTTGAGGCCAGTCTAAGCGGACAGAATGGGGTTGGGACGTTCCCATATGGTTCTTATAGAATCGGAGAAAAGTAGCATGGATATCAGAGTTAGAAGTGAACTCAATATTGTTAGGGATAATGGAGGAAATGCGATTACACCGTTGTCGGTGAGACGCAAAATTGTGGAAGAAGGCAGTATTACCGTCATCCTCCTTAAGTCATCGCACCTTGGCTTTTTGAGCCCATTTGATATGATCGTTCTGAAGGATGGAGGCAAAATTGCATTTGCAGGAGTTTCTTTCGTTACAGAGGGAATCAGAGATCAGACCAGTCTCTTCCCGCTTATCAATGGATTCGATCGTGGAAAGAAAGATTTGTTTGAGGTCATTAGCAAAGCCAAATCTTTCTTTCCACCATATCTTGCATCCATATCTGATAGCATGAAGCTTAAGCAGATCCGACCTAATCCGTGGGACCCCATAATAGAAGAAAGGCAATTGGAATGAGATTAACAAAGACCTGGTCCTGAAGCCAGAATTTTTCAAAACGGAATTTGGACGGTTTGGGGAAGTTGTAGTTAGAGTGAAGAGCGATAGGAACGTGATCTGATGAAGGGTTAGGCATAGCTTTGGAGAAGGAGTTGTGAAAGGTTCCAATCCAATCATTAGACACGAGGAAACGATCTAGTTTGGCCATAGTAGGAACAAGGCACATGTTATACCAGGTGAACGATCTGCCATTAAAAGAGATCTCAGAGAGATTAAGAGATCGAATTCCTTCGTTAAAGCGGGAGGAATCCGAGCTAAAGGGAACGATCCCTGATCTTTCATCGGCAAATCTGGTGACGTTAAAGTCTCCACAAAACACCCAGAGGCCACGAGTTTGATTTTGGAAAGAATAAAATTCGTTCCAAAAAAGACCGTGCCGAACGGAAGAAGAAGGTCCATAAATTGACACGACTGTGAAGGGACAATTGTTTTCATGCCATTGAAGGCAAACAATGAGAAAAAAAGTTACGGCACACAGAGATTAAGGTGAAGCAAGAGTCCTTAAATCCAAAAAGGATTCCACCTCGAGTTTCCGTGGCATTGAGAGGAATCAAGTTAGGGATAACGGATCCACCAATGGCTCTTAGGAGAGCCGGGGAAAGAGAATAAATTTTAGATTCTTGAATTGAAATAAAGTCACAGTGAGAAGACAAAATAAGGTGGAAAAGAGCTTGTTGCTTAGCTGGGCAGTGAAGCCCCCAGTTTATTTACATAATTAAACACAATTATATCAGACATACTTTTCTAATTATGCATAACTAGTAATTTACACGTGCAATGCACGCCTTAATAAATATAGTTTTTTAAAAGCAAAAATTCAAACATAGTGGGAGCTTGAATCTAGGATCTCATTTATAATAGTTATGCACGTACGTTACACTCGTTGATAGATTTACAAATGATAACTCTTCTTCTCCCATTATAATATTAGAGATATAGACTCATCATCACGAATACTATACATCCATTTCTCGTGTGCATGTCCACATGTTTCTTAAAAAATTATCAAAATATGGCCAATAATTAAGCCCAATGTCATATGATAACAAAGTCAGAAATGATCAAAGTTAACATTTTTTTTAAAAAAAAATAATCCTACAAGCATGCGGGCAGGGAATAAACATTACTAATTGAGGTTTATTTCTAGCTTCTAACTGATGCTGTTTGTTTTTGGAGTGTGGCGGAAACAGGTGTGAGTTCTTGTAATTTTGTGATGGAAGGAACGGCACTATAACAGATCTGGGCCTCGGGCCGATGTTCGAGCTGTATGCTTGGCTCGGGGGTACTAGGAGAAGTAAAGGCTGAGTGCTCGGCTCGGATCCTCATGGCTCGGCTCGAGTCTTGGTACCTGCAGAATGCCTAGAAACACCGGGAGAGATCCCGGCAACATGCCCTCCGACGATCTAGTCAGTCACTGGAATAGTAACAGTAGCCAGGGTTTAGGTGGAGAAAAGTTTATTACCTTGGGCAAGGAGGATTGGGTCTGGTATTTATAGGCATAGGCTAATGGGTCTGGAACCCTGCTGGGCCGGGTTGGAGCTGTTTTCCCATGGGCTTGAAGTGGTATGAGGCCCATTTGACCTTTGACCTGATAATCATGGAGGAGCAGATCTTGAGAGGATCAAACGGTCCTGATTAGGTAGGGCTCTTTTTACCCATATCACAGGCCCCCACTCCTAGGGTTGTGTGTATCATCCGTCGAGGAGTAGCCCGTCCATGTAGGAAGATCATTAGGGAGTGGTTACGGAGGTAGGATGGAAGATCCATTGGAGAGCAAAAACTGGGTCGAGTCTGACCGTTAAGGAGTCGGACCCGCCGACCTCCGAGCATCGAGACCTTTCAGTTTTGCCAAAAGGGCTAGGCCTACGTTCGAAGACATTGCCGAGCGTCGAGTGTCGAGACCTTTTAGCTTGTGAGAAAGTTGGGACTCTGCTCGAAGTCTCTACCGATCGTTGAGCGCCGAGCGTCGAGCCCCTTCAGTTTTTCCAAGAGGGCTAGGCCTTCGCTCGAAGTCACTGCCGAGCATCAAGCATTGAGCATTGAGCGTCGAGCATCGAGCGTCGAGCATCGAGACCCTTCAGCTTGTGAGAAAGCTGGGACTTTGCTCGAAGTCTCTACCGAGCATTGAGTGTCTCCAGCTTGTGAGGAAAGCTAGCGGTTTGCTTGAAGTCAATACCGAGCATTGAGCGTCGAGCGCTGAGTGTTGAGCTTCTCCACCTTGTGAAAAAGCTAGAACTTTGGTCGAAGTCAATGTCGAGCGTCGAGCGTCGAGCGTCGAGCATCGACAGCTTATGAAAGGCTAGCGCTTTACTCAAAGTCACTGCTGAGCGTCAGCTTGTGAGAAAGTGAGAAAGCTAGCGCTTTGCTCGAAGTCACTGCCGAGCGTCGAGCCTCTCCATCTTGTGAGGAAAGCTAGTGCTTTGCTCGAAGTTAATACCGAGCGTCTCTAGCTTGTGAAAAAACTAGCGCTTTGCTCGAAATTACTGCAGAGTGTCGAGCGTCTACAGCTTGAGAGAAAGCTAGAGCTTTGCTCAAAGTCAATGCCGAACGTCGAGCATCTACAGCTTGTGAGAAAGCCAGCGCTTTGCTCAAAGTCAATGCCGAGCGTTGAGCCTACCCAGTTTGTGAGAAAGTGAGAAAGCTAGCACTTTGCTCGAAGACAATGCTGAGCGTCGAGCTCTACAACTTGTAAGAAAGCTAGCACTTTGCTTGAAGTCAATGCCGAGCATCGAGCGTCTACAGTTTGTGAGAAAGATAGCGCTTTGCTCGAAGTCAATGCCGAACATCAAGCCTACCCAGCTTGTGAGAAAGTGAGAAAGCTATCGCTTTGCTCGAAGACAATGCCGAGCATCAAGCATCTACAGCTTGTCAGAAAGCTAGCGCTTTGCTCGAAGTCAATGCCGAGCGTCGAGCGTCTATAGCTTGTGAGAAAGCTAGCGCTTTGCTCGAAGTCAATTCCGAGCGTCGAGTGTCTCCAGCTTGTGAGAAAGCTAGCAATTTTCTCGAAGTCAATGCCGAGTGTCGAGCCGACCCAGCTTGTGAGGAAGTGAGAAAGCTAGCGCTTTGCTCGAAGATAATGCTGAGTGTCGAGCGTCTATGCTCGAAGTCAATGCCGAGCGTAAAGCATCTACAGCTTGTGAGAAAGCTAGTGCTTTGCTCGAAGTCAATGCCGAGCGCCGAGTGTCTCCAGCTTGTGAGAAAGCTAGCGCTTTGCTCGAAGTCAATGCCGAGCGTCGAGCCTGTCCAGCTTGTGAGGAAGTGAGAAAGCTAGCGCTTTGCTGGAAGATAATGCCGAGCATCGAGCATTTACAGCTTGTCAGAAAGCTAGCTCTTTGCTTGAAGTCACTGCCGAGCATTGAGCGTCTCCAGCTTGTGAGACAGCTAGTGCTTTGTTCGAAGTCAATGCCGAGCATCGATCCTACCCAGCTTGTGAGAAAGTGAGAAAGCTAGCGCTTTGCTCGAAGTCAATGCCGAGCGCCGAGCATCTACAACTTGTAAGAAAGTTCGTGCTTTGCTCGAAGTCAATGCCGAGCGTCGAGCATCTCCAGCTTGTGAGAAAGCTAGTGCTTTGCTCGAAGTCAATGTCGAGTGTCGAGTCTACCCAGCTTGTGGGATGCACGTGCACTACATGTGTGATGCTGACGTCAGGGGGGAGAATCGAGGCATCGAAACCTTATCAACTATTATATTTTGATGATCAAGATTTGGACGGTTTGGGACCCCTTTGAGGAATTTGAGGCGTCGACAGCTTCCCTATAAATCCCCTACCCCCTTATCATTTCTTCACTTTGCTTTCTCTCTCTAACCTTTGGAACTCCTATCTTTAGCAGCCGGCGGCATCCTTTCCGGTGAACCATTCTGTTAACAGAAGCCAGGTTAGTATTGTTATTGTTATGTTGTGGTCTCAGTCCGGTTCTGCAGTGAGTTCCTCTGGTCGGGACGATGAGGGTCGCCTTTCGGCCTCCACATCCTGGGACATGAGTCCGAAGGTCTATGACGTAGCGCCGCTCCGTAGTTGCAGGATGTTTGTGGTGGAGTCGAGTGATTCTGATGGCGAGGTGGAGGTAGAAATGAGAAAGTGGAGGAAGGCTTAGTGGATGAGGGAGCTGAGAGCGCCCTTGATGGGATAGTGGGGATGATGCCATGGAAGTTGACCCTACTCTTCTGCCTCTGGCAACACTGTCTCCAACGAGGGGTCCTCGCATTCCAAGGAGGAGGAGACAATGGCGTCTCCCTGATAGTCCAGAGAAGCCAGGCGAGTTTATGCCTAAGCACGGGCTCGATGTCCCGTACTTCAAGTATCCCAGATCTATTAGGATGTACTTGGATGACATCGAAGGTTTGGTTCTGTATGGAGTGGAGATTTCTTCGCCGAGTCGAACCTAGATCCAAATGGAAAAGATTCAGAGCATTTTTACGGCTGACTACCTACTCGTGATAAGAGCCAACTATTTCGTAGGGCTGGAGTACGAGCTATTGATTCCCAGCCCTGGCCTCTACCCGACGACTGTGTTGGAACCCTGATATTGCATGTTTCCTGAAGATGCTTTCAGCTCGGGGCTAAGGGTACTGTAGCACCCGTTCATCAAGAAGGTGCTAAATTGGGGGGCCTCTGCCTGATGCAGTATGACCCAACTCCTAGAAGTAGTCAGTTTGCTTTATGCTACTCTGCAAGGAGAGGGGAGTGCCTTTGATGTTGAAGTAGGCCGTCCTTGGGGTAAGCTCGTTGGGAGTGCAGGAAAGCATATATTACATATCGCCTCAAACACACAAGAAGGTTGTGCACGGCCATCTGGACTTTATAAAAGGGTGGAAAGGAAAATACTTCGTAATCCGAAGCCCGATGCCTTGGGGAATTCCCACCGCTTGAATTTTTTACAAACCGAACCACAAACCTCTGAGGCGAAGAGAGTTGATGAAAGAGGAGTGGGCTGATGTCGATCGGATCGTAGGTGGCCACAGCATCAGTTGGCCCAATGTGACAGAGTTGCACTTGGCTCAGATCGGACTGAGCCCCGTTCACCCTTGTACATTTTGTTTCTATTTTATTTAACTTTCTGCCTTCGTGTTAACAGTCATCTCTTTCCCCTGTAATGATGGACAAGGCCAAGATTGATGCCAGAAGGGCTCTGAAGGACCAGGCCAAGAAGAGGGCGGCCGAGCAGCTTAATCAGAAGGTGAGGCCCACTCAGGACAGTTCCGAAGGCCCTTCAGAACAGACTCCTAAGAGGGCAAAGATCCTCTCTGTTGGAGGGTCACAGGAGTAGGAGCCGAGCACTAGTAATCGTCAAGGCTCTGAAGAACGGGGTCCCTCTAGTTTGCCCCGACGCCCGTGAGATGGTAGGTGAGGAGGGGCTGATACCATGGGCTCCTGTGGTCAGTGAAAATGGCCGACACTCTGGCCCCGTGGTGGTTGAGGTGGTGGACAACCTCTCCACGCCGCACGACCGGGAGTCTTTGGCGACCGAGACTACCGAGTCGTGCTACATGAGGTGGTCTCAGTCCCACATAATGGTAAGGTTCTTCTTGTTTGATAGCTTCATCCTTGAGGCATTCTTTTATCTCAAAAATAACAACTCTTGGATTCTCGTTCGCAGGCATCTATGGCCGGGGCCCAGCTGAAGAGGTGTCACAAAAAGGACCTTAAGAGGGAGGTGAGGAATGCTTGGTGATATGAGCATGAAATGAAGGATCTGAAGCTGGAGTTGGAGGTGTCTCAGGGGCATGAACAGGCCCTTCAGGCCGAGATCGCTACTCAAGCCCACGAGCATCTTCGCATCGTGGTGCTGGTCAAGGCGGAGGCGGATGTGAAGTTCCAGGAGCTGGAGGCTGCGGCCATGGACGAGGTAATCGCGGCCCAGGATGAGGCGTATGATCGGGCAAAGTAGCACTTCTTGTTCCATTACCCCGAGTCCAAGATTGATGACCTTCACTATGGCTTCAAGTTGCCCGACATTCCGAAGATGCCTGGAAGGGAAGGTGAGGAGACGGAGTTAGGGCCAACCCTTGAAAACGGCACGGGAGGAGCGGCGGACGCCGATGTTTAGGATGCGGCCGACGAAGAGGTGCTGATTTCTTCTAAGAAGTAGTTTTGATCATCTCCTTCCCCCCTCTTCTTTTTGTACTTGCCAAGTGCGGACTGGCCACCGCTTTTTTGTAAGGATTTTTGGGATAATGAATATATTTTTGGCCTAACTTATTGACCCTAAGACTTGTTGGTTGATACTTGGTCTCGATCTTTTGAGAGTTTGGAGTGAACCCTCATTTTCTCTTTTGTGTTAGATGGAAAAGACCCTCGGAGCCGACCTCAGTTCAGCCGAGGTCAAGCGCCTTCGGGGTAGGCTAGAGTCCAAGGAGTCTGTCTTGATTCACTATCGCAAACAGGCCCGTGATTGGAAAGCCGCTGTTTCCTACTTCATGAATAAGTCTAAGGAGCTGAGCTTGGAGGCGACACACCTAAAGAAGGTGATTGCCGATCGTGACTAAGGGAGGGCTGAGACGGGGTTGTCAATGTCCGATGCCTCCACCCGGTAGCCGACCTCGGAGTCTTACTTCGTGAGGTCATTGTGGAGAAGGAGTTGGAGATTCAGAGGATGAGGGTCATGCTTGGTACCGGCAGATCTCGACTCCATTCTCTTGAGGGAGGTCAACCCTTTGTCATGGGTCCGTCCCTGACCCTTCGTGTGGAATTGGAAAGGCCAGGGGATGCTCAGAGCTCTGTTGCTGGAGCATCAACATTGGCGACGCCGATAGGGCCAGGAGGGCTCGTTGTGGAGCAAACTCGCTCAGCGGGGCTCGAGTTGGTTTGTGTTAGCCCAAAGGGCTCCTGAGAAAAAATTAGACTGAGATCATAGCCGTTGTAAGAAAAACTTATTGTACCATGGCCTTCCGAGGCGCTATAATAAATATGATATTTTCGGTATGTCTTAACTTGCTTTTGATTCCTGGTTTTGCCAGTATGTAGGTTGGAGAAGCTACGTTTGGGAGAAATATAGTAGTTTGTTCGAGGTACATGCTGGACATCAAGCGTCCCTACCTTTGTGAGAAAGCTAGGTCTTTGCTTATAGCCCCCACCGAGTAACGAGGACTTGGGGCTGAGAAGCCCCGTTTGACTCAGGAACCGAGCTGAGGGTCGAGGACTTGGAGATTGAGGAATGTCTCATTTTTCACTCATAGTCCTCGTCGAGTAGCGAGGATGTGGGGATGAGAAGCCCCGTTTGACTCAGGAACCGAGCCGAGGGTCGAGGACTTGGGAGACTGAGAAATCAATCTCTTGTTTGTCGCTCGCAGTCCCCGCCGAGTAGTGAGGACGTGGGGCTGAGGAGACCTATTTGACTCATGAACTGAGCCGAGGGTCGAGGACTTAGGAGATTGAGAAATCTCTCGTTTATCACTCGTAGTCCCTGCCGAGTAGCGAGGACGTGGGTCTGAGGAGCCCCATTTGACTCATGAACCGAGCCGAGGGCCGAGGACTTGGGAGATTGAGAAATCTCCCATTTTTCGCTTGTAGTCCCATCCGAGTAGTGAGGGCGTGGGGGCTGGGTAGCTAGGTCTTTGCTCGAAGTCAGTGTCGAGCGTAGAGCGTCTTTATTTGGTGGGAAAGCTAACATTTTGCTCGAAGTCAGCGCCGAGCGTCGAGTGCCTCTAGCTTGTGAAACGGCTAGTGCTTTGCTCGAAGTCACTGCCGAGCGTCGAGCGTCCCCCAGCTTGTAAGAATACATAGAAATTTGAACAAAAAAGGGAAAGAATAAGGCTACACTTCATTCTTTTTACTATTATGTTTGCATACAAGGGGTGGCACATACTTCCTATTACATAAGACCGAGCCAATTACAAAAGAAGTCTAGTCCTCTACCTCGAGGAACTTGATGAGGTGCTCTGCATTCCAGGGCCTCTTGACAACCCTGCCCCCCAGGTTTTCAAGCCGGTATGTGCTACCCCTTCGGAGACCTTATATGGTCCCTCCCAGTTTGGGGCGAGCTTTCGCTTCTTTTTGGGGTCGGAAATAGCTAGTTTCCTGAGTACGAGGCTGCCTTGCTTGATGTTAGTGGGATGGACCTTTTTGTTGTACAATCTCTCGATCCACTACTGGTATATACTTCTTCTGACGGAAGATTTTTCTCTGAGTTCGTCGATCATGTCCAAATTTGCTCTGAGGTCGGTTGAGTTCATCTTCTCATTGAAGCCCATGATTCTGGGCGAGGGGATCCCAATTTCCAAGGGGATGACCGCCTCGGTTCCGTAGGTTAAGTTGAACGGTGATTCACCCTTGGGGATTCTCTAGGTTGTTCAGTGCGACCAGAGAACGCTCGTCAGCTCGTTGACCCACAGTCCCTTGGGAGAGTTATCCAACCGTTTCTTGAGCCCATCAAAGATTTGGCTATTGGCATTTTCTGTTTGGCCATTTGACTGGGGATGAAATATCGACGAGAAGCATTGCTGAATGCCGATGTCTTCGCAGGATTTCTGAAATTTTTTGCCTGCAAACTGGGTTCCGTTATCGGTGATAAGCACTTGTGGGATCCCGAACTAACAGATGATGTACTTCCAGAAAAATTGTTCGGTTTGATGTTCTGTGATTGTGGCCAGGGATTCCTCCACGATCCACTTGGTGAAGTAATCGATGGCCACGACTAGAAATTGCCTTTGGCCAGTGGCTGTTGGGAATGGGCCGAATGGGCCGACCAAGCCCCTCCCCCCCCCCCCCCCCCATGGCAAAGGGGGTCAGACTAGCCAGCGAATTGAGATCAGATTGTGGAAATCATTTGACCGGGGAGAATCTCTGGCAAGGGCCGCACCTTTTGACGAGGTCCTGAGCGTCTTGTAACATGGTTGGCCAATAATAGCTGTGGTTTAGTACTCTTCTAGCGAGTGACTTGCTTCCCATTTGGCATCCTCCGAACCCCTCGTATAGTTCTTTCAGTGAGTATTTGGCCTCGTTGAGGCCCAAACAGCGGAGATAAGGCCTTCTGTCCACCCTTGTGTACGAGCGTTTGAAGTGTGTCCTATAAATCATAGTAAATCTCTCCAAATGGATTCTGGTCCTTCTTGCCTTGGCCAAATCCTCAGGAAGTTTGCCCTTTGTCAGAAACTTTCGGATGGGAGCCATCCAAGTGTTCGTGTGAGCCTCAAGAGCAAGGCAAAGAACCTTGGGGATGTCGATGCTAGTCTTTAGGAGGACTTCAATTATGACAGTGTGGTCTAGGCCTTCGAAGGACGATGAGACGAGCTTGGATAAATAAGCAGCTTGAGCGTTCTGCTCTCTCGGGATTCGCTCTACCGAAGCAGAGTCAAAGGTGGTTAAGAGTTGCTGGACTAGTGCTAAGTATTGAACCATTCGGGCGTCACGAGCCTCATAATCCCCGATGATCGGATTGACCAAGAGCTGGGAGTCACTAAAGGCTCTTATTTGCCTTGTCCCTGCCTTGTGTGCTAACGTGAGCCCTGCAATCATCGCCTCCTATTCTGCCTCGTTGTTGGAGGCCGAAAAGTTTAGGCACAGAGAATACTGGAGAATGAAGTTGTCGGGGCCTCTGAGTATGACTTCCGTGTCGCTTCCAACCTCGCAAGATGATCCGTCGACATAAACCTCCCAGATCGGTTCTGCCTCTTAAATTTTAGAAGGCTCGGGAATGGTGCACTCTGTGATGAATCGGCGAGGGCATGTCCCTTAATAGCCATCCTGAGTTGGTAGCTGATGTCGTACTGGCTCAGCTCAATCGACCACTTGATTAAGCAGTCAGAATTGTCCGACTTGTGAAGGACAGCCTTGAGGGACTGGTCCGTGAGGACCTGGATCGAGTGGGCTTGAAAGTATCGGCGGAGCTTCTTTGCGGCCATGACCAAAGCATAAGCGACCTTTTCCATCTTGCATAATGGGTTTTGGCCACAAGTAGGACTATGCTGACATCGTAGAGAGGCTTTTGAACCCCTTCCTCCTCTCTGAAAAAATAGGTGCTGAGCACGTGTACCGAGGCCAAAAGGTTGAGGAAGAGAGATTCCCCCGGCTCGGGCTTGCTTAGAAGTGGAGGGTTGGTGAGGTAAGTTTTTAGTTGGTCGAACGCCTTCTGCTAAGAGTCCCCATTCGAAGCCTTTCCCTCCTCGTAGGCCTTGAAAAAGGGAAGTAACTTCTCCCCAGACTAGGAAAGGAAGCGGATGATGGCTGCCAGCCGTCCCGTAAGCTGTTGAACTTCCTTTACATTTCTTGGAGGGGCCATGTCGATTATGGTCTGGATCTTCTCGGGGTTTGCCTCTATACCACGCTGGCTCACCACAAATCAGATAAACTTCCCTGAGGAGACGCCGAAGGTGCATTTGGCGGGATTGAGCCCAACATCGTGGAATCGTAAGACACCAAAAGCTTCCTTGAGGTCGGCCAAATGAACCTGCCCTCGGTGGCTCTTGACGAGCATGTCATCAACGTACACCTCCATGTTTCAACTGATTTGTTCTTTGAAGACCCGATTGACTAGCCTCTGATATGTGGCGCCGGCGTTCTTTAGCCCGAAGGGCATGACTCGGTAACATTAGAGACCTTGGTCAGTTACGAAGGCTGTCTTGGCTATGTCCAGAGGAACATTCTGATCTGGTTGTATCTTGAAAAGACCTCCATGAAGTTCAGTAGTTCGTGGCTCGACGTCGCATCGATCAGAGCATCGATGCTCGGAAGGGGGAACGGATCTTTGGGGCACGCCTTATTGAGGTTTGTGAAATTTATACAGATCCTCCACTTCCCACTCCCCATCTTGACTATTACGACGTTAGTCAGCCACTCGGGATAGCTGACCTCTTGTACGAACTGGACGGACAGAAGCTTGTCCACCTATGCTTTCACTACCTGTTGTCTCTCGGGAGCGAACTTACGTTGTTTCTGTTGGATCGGTTTGGACCCTGGGTGGATGCTCAGTTTTTGCATGATGAGGTCTTCGAAATCCCACGCATGTCTGATGGCATCCAGGCAAAGAGCTCGGCATTCCGGTGAATACAATCGATGATGGTCGACCTCAGGTCTGGGGACAGAGATCGGCTTACGCGGAACCATTTGGATTTGTCTTCCGCACCGAAAGAGACTTCATCCAGTTCGTCCACGGGCTCCGACTCAGGCTGGTTCCTTTCAGACAGAAGTTCCACTGCATTAAGGGAGAATACTCTGCCCCTTACTGCGGTCATATAGCACGATCGTGCGGACTCCTGGTTTCCCCGGACAACACCGACTCCGAGGTCGGTGGGAAATTTCAGTTTCATGTGGTAGGCGGAGGGGACTGCTTGAAAAGAGCAGAGGCCGGGTCGGCGCAGAATGGCATTATACGCGGCTTTGATATCGACCACCATGAAGTCCATCGATTCGGTTCACATAATCGGGGTCATGCCGGCTGTCACATCAAGTGCGATGATCCCTTCAATTTGGACGGGGACGTCGGAAAAACCGTGAAGGGTGTACCCGACCGACTTTAACTTCTCGCGGGAGAGCTTGAGGTTTTCAAAAGCGGTCAAAAAGAGAATGTTGACCGAGCTTCCATTGTCTACGAGTATTCAGCGAATTTCTTGGTTCACCATGCCAAGGCTGATGACAAGGGCATCACAATGCGGGAGCTGGATGCCCTACAGGTCTTCCCCTGAGAAGCAGACCGCCTACTGGTGAACACTGGGAGGCAGTTGGTCGTGGACCGAATTCACCTCCCACAGGAAGGCCTTATGAGAGGTGTTGGAGTCCCCTCCCATGGGCCCGCCATGGACACAGTGTAGGATGGTCGGCCCCCCGATTTCTTCGGGCTTAGGTTCCTACTCGGGTTGCCTGCTGACCATTCTAGGAGGGGGCGAAGGCCTCGTATTCCTCGGGTCCCTCCGGTCTCTTGGGTTGGCCTGAGTGAACTCCCTTAGGTACCTCACTGGATGGGGGCTTCGATCTCGCCTTTAAGGGTGCCGCAGGTGTCTGTTTCGTGCCCGTGGTCTTGGTGAAAACGGCAATAGAACCTTTGGTCCCTTTTTTGTTGTTGCTCATTCAAGGAGGGTGTCGGACGAGCCCTTTGTCCTCGATCTCCAAGAGGATGGCTGATATGTTCTGAGTTAGCAGTGTGTATCTTTCAAAACGGGGGACCGGAGGTGGCTTCTTCTGACCAGACACGTCCTTCAAGGTCTTCTTGGCAAGCTCGGAGTCATCCGCTTTCAGCTTCCCTTTGGCAGTAGTTTCTTTAATGCCTTCGGGGTGCAGGGCTTCCTCTGCCCATATGTACTTCTCGACCCTGTTGAGGAGTTCAGGAAAATCTAGGGGCGATTTTTTGGCTAATGAGGCATTTAACTGGCCGTGGCGAACATTGTGCCGGAACGCTGCGAAAGCGAAGCCCGCATTGAGAGAGGAGACCGCCCTTGTCTCGGTAGTGAACCTTCACACGAACTAGCGGAGGGGTTGTAACGCCCCGCCCCAATACTCAGACAATTTTAATATTTTTAGAATACAAATTAGATACTATGTAGTACAACTGCCCACCACAGGCTGCCTCTCAAAAGGTGGTTAACCAATTAGGTGACTCTTGATCATAGGCAATTATATTTATACTCAAACTATTTTTGTATACTTCCCATGTGGGACTATTATTTCTCAATCTCTTCACAAATCCCTTCACAGATACCGTGCACTTCACGTACACATTTTTAACCATTCCAAATCTAATCCATTTAAATCCTTCCAAATTGGGCCCCCCCCCACAAATCTTCCCCCTCCACGTCACCGTGAGAGAGAAACCAATTCTCAACAACCCAGCACCTCAAGTGCTGTTCTTTTTCAATTCCAAACCGGTGGGCCCCCCATATCTTCAACAACCCGGATTTTTTTTTTATGAAATCCACCTATAGAATAATTCTATAGGACAATCCACAAATTCATTTTATTCCCAAATTCTTTTATTCATATATTATTTCAGAAATACGGGGTATTACAGGGGTTCTCCTTCCTTCTGCTTGAGGTCCAGAAGGGACGCGCTTGTCTTCTCGACTTTCCGACTGGTCACGAAGTGGGCTAGAAATTTTGCTTCAAGTTGGTTGAATGAGAAGACCGAGCCGGAGATGAGCTTTGAAAACCATTCCGATGCTCTGGATAGCTCTGTGAATCAGCATGTGGGTTTTGAACCCTTCCATGTGATCATCTGGATCACTCTCGCCATTGTAGGTCTCGAACTGGGGTGACCTGAAATTCCTGGGAATCTCAACATCTAGAATTTAGGGAGAGAACGGAGGCCGGTTCGGCCGGTTCCCTTGCCCAGGTTGGGGTCCGCCCTCGCCGATGTGGGCAAGATGGTTCTCCATCTCCTGGAGGTGCTAAAGGATGGCCTCGTCTTGTCTCTGTAGGCGAGTCGAACTGTAGGATTCTCTACCCTAGGCTTCTTGTTGAGGACCGTCGTTGTTGCGCGTCTCGGTCCTGGGGTTGCCTCGGATGGCCTGGTGGACCTCATTCCTAAAATTTTAGAATTCGGCTATCGTGACCGGGGTCTGCTTGTCTTGGCAACGCGGAGGCGGGTTCTCCCGAGGTGAGTGCCTGCGCCCCTGTTCCCGTTCTCGGGTTGGCTGGATGTTATGGGTCAGAGTCGAGTTGGAAGCGGACCCTCCTATCGACCGGCTGAGCTGTCGGTGCTTAATGAAATGTCGTAAATCTCAAGCGATCGAGCGTTGGGTCCTACTGCACCATTGGCTTGTGGTCGGTTATAGCCCCGAGTGTTCGCATGGCTGTGAGAGGGAGGAGGGTCCGGATGACGTACATCGGTGAAGGCTCTTTTGCCTTTGGGAGCCATAGGAGGGCTTGGCATCAAAAAGATGTCCGAGGTCGGGGTCGGATCGGTTACAGTGATGTAGCAGTTTTCCACAGACGACACCAACCTGATGCTATTTGTTTTTGCAGTGTGGGGGCAACATGTGTGAGTTCTTGTAATTTTGTGATGGAAGGAGTGGCACTGGAACAGATCTGGGCCTCGGGCCAATGTTCGGGCCGTATGCTTGGCTCAGGGGTAGCAGGAGAGGTAGAGGTTGAGTGCTCGGCTCGGATCCTCGTGTCTCGGCTCGAGTCTTGGTACCTGCAGAATGCCTAGAAACACCGGGAGAGATCCCGGCGACAGGCCCCCCGACGATCTAGTTAGTCACTGGAATAGTAACAGTAGCTAGGGTTCAGGTGGAGAAAAGTTTATTACCTTGGGCAAGGAAGAGGGGGTCTAGTATTTATAGGCAGGGGTTAACAGGTCAGGAACCCTGCTGGGCCGTGTTGGACCCGTTTTCCCATGGGCCTGAAGTGGTAGGAGGTCCGTATGACCTTTGACCTAATATCATGGAGGAGCAGATCTTGAGAGGATCGAACGGTCCTGATTAGGTAGTACTCTTTTTACCCATATCACTAACTTTAACTAATTACAATTTTGGTTGCCGGATTATGCAAGAACTGCAATTATTTTATTCGACAAGTCTCACTAATAATGAGTCAATTTCTTAGAAATCGGGCGTTTTGATGTGAGAGACATCGAGTTTACCTCATATATAGCATCTCTTTGTCAATTGCAAGGAACAAACAAGGATCAGTCGTAAGAATGTCAAATTTTAATTATTTTTAAATTCGATCTTCTTAAACTCTTCCAAGAATGCAAGAGGTCAATCGATGTTGCTACTTAGTTAATTTAGGGAAACTTTATTTATGTTCCTCGATCGTGTGACTTTGATTTTGTATTTGCCCCATTAATCGTACAACTGGACGACAAAAAGAGAATTGTTTTTTTTTTTTTTTTTTTTTGAGGTAAAAGGTGGAATAACGCCACCCTGTTTCATTAATAAGAAATTAATAAACAACCCCGGTATACCGGGAAACAAAACAACAATGCAGGAAATAAAACATAAGCCCCCCAACAGCACCCTGGGGGGTGGGTTACATTAACTAAATCTCATACAACCCAAAATACAGAAGAGTGAAACAAGTGACCAATGGTAGCAGTGTCCACTGGTGGCTCCCTGAAAAGCACATCCGGGGTCCCCTCCTCAGTCCAGAGTCGGACCGAACTCTACCTCCTCGTCATCAAATTCTTCCACCTGGAAGACCCTTGCAATCCGTCCTCTCGCTCCTGTAGCTGCAGCTGTGGCCCAAAATGAAATCAGATGCATGATGAAGGTAAGGTTACCAGAAATAGAATTACATGACGCTCAGAAATAAAAATTGTTCCTATCTAGCCATAACACCCATGTGGTTGCCGCAATGGCAATATACCACGCCTCCTTCATATCATGTCGGATTGAGGCGAATCTGGGGCCCACCCACAGCTCCTCATAGTCTCTTGGGTAGTCACTTGTGCCTAGGGCTCGTAGAACATCTGTCATGACCGCCTTACTTCTTGTGCAGTGAATAAATAGGTGGTTCACGTTTTCCGTATGTACATTGCAGAATCCACAGTAAGACGCAATGTGTGGTTGCCTTTTGGCTAGGTTCTCTCTGGTAAGGATCGCATTATTGAGCACCAGCCAGAGGAAGACCCGCACTTTAAGGGGCGTCTTTGCCTTCCATAACACCGTTGCCCAGCTGGGTCTGCATCCTCGGAAGTGTATACGCTGGTAAAGTGATCTAACCGAGAACCTCCCCTTAATCTCGGGTCCCCACCATCTCTGGTCTGGGCCTTGGGTGCACAGTACCCCAGATTAGGCGATGTGCGATTGGAGTTTACGCAGTTGCTGTTGCAATCCTGGGGTTAGAGTACCTTGGAGTGGCGGTTTCCAAACCCCCCTTTTCCAAGCTTCCGCTACGGAGATATTTGGCCGCAACGTGATATCATACAGCTCCGGGAAACTATCCTTTAGGGTATGGGGACCACACCATTTATCCCACCAAAATCTGGTGGACCGTCCATTACCAATAGTGGATGTAACTCCTGAGTTGAACGGTTCGCTGGCTTTGGCAATTCCTTTCCAGAATCGTGATGCTTTAGGTCCAACTCGGAAGCCTAAACTTCTCGTCCCTTTACCCCGAAGGTATGGCTGAATAAAATCCTGCCATCCTTCCCCACAGTGGTGAAAAATTTTCCACCACCATTTTCCAAGGAGGGCAAGGTTCATATCACGGAGGTCAATGATGCCAAGCCCTCCATGTCTCTTCTTCATGCAGGCGATACTCCATTTGATAAGGTGGTACCCTCCCTTATTCGAGTCTGCCCCTTTCCAAAGGAATCTCTTGCGGATTCGGTCGATCCTTTGGATCACCCACTTTGGGAGTTCAAAAAAGGACATGTAGTAGGTGGGCAGATTGGACAACACTGAGTTGATTAGAACCACTCTCCCCCCGATAGAGAGCGACTTACCTTTCCATCCCGCCAGTCTGTCCTCCACCCTGTCAATAATAGGTAACCAGTCAGCCTTTGTCAGTCTCCCTGGTCTAAGAGGCAGCCCCAAATATTTGATTGGGAATTCCTCTGTCAGACAGTTAAGAATGGTTGCATGCTCCCGAACTTCTCCCTCTGAAAGTGAAATGGCAACCAGTGCACTCTTGTGGAAGTTAATCCTGAGCCCTGACCAGGCTTCGAAACAGTAGAGGACCCCTTTAAAGCAGATTGTTTCTGATCTAATTCCGTTTCCGAAAAGTAGAGTGTCATCCGCATATTGAAGAATCGTGCACCCCTGGTTGGAGTTGTTCCTGGCCACCGGTGTGATCCACCCCTTCCTTTGGCAGTTTTCAAGCATGCCTCTCAGCACATCAGCTACTATAGTGAATAAAAGTGGGGATAGTGGATCCCCCTGTCGAAGACCCTTTTTGCAAGGAAATGATGGACCGGGTTTCCCATTTACTGAGATCGCCGTTTTACTAGAATGCAAACACTGTTTGATCCATCTTATCCATCTGTCCCCGAAACCTCTTCCTCTGAGAGCTTCCAGCAGACAATCCCAATCTACGGAGTCGTATGCCTTCTCAAAATCCAGCTTAAGGAGAAAGTTCTTGGAATTACTCTTGTGGCAGTGGTGGATTACTTGTTCAGCCGTGGCCACACAGTCTAGAATACATCTGCCCTTGATAAAGCCAGTCTGGGTCTTACTGATAAGACTGTCCATAAGACCGCCTAAGCGGATGGCTAGTACCTTAGTGATGATCTTAGCCGAACAGTTTATCAAACTGATTGGCCTAAAATCTCCCACCCCCTTGGATTCCTCTCGTTTGGGGATCAGCACAACTTCTGCAAAGTTGAACATACCTAGCCTCAGATTGTTGTGATAAAATTCCTCCATTAACTCCATAAATTCTCCTTTAATTTCCTCCCAGAACACTTGATAAAACAACATAGGAAAGCCGTCCGGTCCCGGCGATTTGTCGGCTCCCATTTGGTTGATGGCCACTTTAACTTCCATTTCCGAGAAAGGTGCCTCCAAGGATGATACATTTGTCCCGGATTCATTATGAAAAGCTTGCCAGTAATTGTCGCTCATTGGGATCCTAAAATCATTCTTCCTCCCGAATAGGCCTTTATAGTAAGATTGAAAGGTTGCAGAGATCCTCTCCTCATCCTGTGTCGTACCTGTATCCGTTTGGACTGAGAGAATTAGATTGGATCTCCTTCTAGCACTTGCCACACGGTGGAAGTAGGCCGTGTTCGCGTCTCCCTCTTTGAGCCACGAAATTTTAGACTTTTGTTGCCATTTGATCTCCTCCAGCCTATAAAGCTTGGCGATGTTGTCTCGGAGCTCCAGAAGTCTGTTTCGCTCTTCCTGCGACAGATTTCTAATTTCCTCCGCCCTTTCCAGCTCATCAATTCCTTTCAGAAAGGAATCTTTCTCAAGCCAGATGGTCGAGAATCTAGACTGGTTCCATCTACACAGTCTCTTTCTCAGTCTTCTAATCTTTCCACACCATCTAGATGCCGCGTCCCTGCCAGCAATTGGGAGTGCCCAATTTTCCATAACCAGATGATGGAAACCCTGAATTTCCAACCAGGCTTTCTCAAATCTGAATTTACGCTGTCTGTGTGCTCTCTGTGTCCCCACTTCAAGGAGAATTGGGGTGTGATCGGACGTTGGTCTAGGTATCGACCTGGCTGAGGCCAGCGGAAATTTTGCTTCCCACTCCATGGAGACCAGAATCCTGTCCAACTTGGCCAAAACCGGAGTCGCTTGCATATTAGACCAAGTGAAAAGCCTGTCATTAACTGGAATATCAATCAGCTCTAGATTCGTGATGACTCTATTAAACTCCTCTCTGTGTCTGTCGCTAGAGCCTCGACCTTTGTGCTCAAAAGCAAATCTAGTAATGTTGAAATCCCTACCCACAATCCAGGCTCCTGACCAGCGCTGTCGAATGTCGCACAGTTCTTGCCAGAAGGCATCTCGGTCTGTGGCGACGTTCGGACCGTAGACAACAGTCACAGTCTGCATCCAATCATCAGCCAGACGTTTGAGCCGGGTAGTGAGGGAGAACTGACCACAAAACTCCTCAACGCAGGAGAGAATATCTGAGTTGAACCCAATAGCAATCCCTCCTGAGGCTCCTGCCGACGGACGTAGCACCCACTCCTTAATCCTGTAACCCCCAACTCTTTTTAATTTGAGATCGTTCTGGAGCTTAGTTTCCTGTAACCGTACTACATCTGCTTTAGCGTTGTTGATGACATCCCTCACCATATCCCTTTTTCCTCTATTCCCCAGCCCCCTAACATTCCAAAATAGTGTATTCATTGGGGAACAATATCTACAGAGATCGTTGGAGTGGGTGTGGGACCGGCCACATCCTCGAGGGACTCAGTCGGATCCGAGCGTGCTTTAAGCGCCTTGTCACGGCTAGTCCTAACCCTATCGAATTCCCAACCCCTGATTTTATTAAGGAGCAACGCGCTACGGTCTGTGTCCCAAACCTCTAACCCACATATTTCGGCTAATAAAAAAACATCGGAATCTGACATGAAATTTAAAATAGAAGCTAGAAAGTGAGTCGTACCTCCATTGTCAAATTTGGCAGTTTTGGCTGCTGCCGCCACCTCGAGGTAGTCATCCAAGGACTCCACATGAGCCCTCTTAGGCGAGCGGTGAACTCTGTACCCACCAGCCCTCAGGGGCGGTCCAGAATTGCCAGTTTGAGCTGAGACTGGTAGTGTGGATGGAACCATCTCCGGGGAAAGCTCCCTCTGGGTGTTAGGAATGAGCTCAAGATCTTCTGAATCCTCATCTGTGAAGGAGAATTCTTCATCAAGATTGAGTCTCCCTTCTGGGTCTTCTTCACTATCTGTAGGAGCCTTCAGTGCGGACTCCTCATTGAGCCCGCAACAAGGAGTGCAAAAGGAGAATTGTTTTTTAAGTGTTTAATGTTTTATTTTACATTGAAAAAGTCATCTCCTTGACGTAGCAGAGCTCGTAGTCTACTATCAACTGGTGACCGAATATACGCACAATTTCACGAGTTATAAATAAGCAACATGCAGCATATCTCAGAAGTTTCTACCACATTTTCGGAGTTCGCCAGCATGAAATAGTTTTCTGTGTTGAACAAGGGCCCATCATTTTTTTCAGTAGAATAATATTTCCTTCGTTTAGCCCTAAATTAAAGATGCTTCAAAAAAATTCTCTCAGTTAATGCTTCACTAGGTGATTACCGTTGTTAATTAGCGAGTTATATATACTAGTATCATGCACGTGCGATGCACGTGGAGGAAGAAGGAAAAAGACCATAAAAAGAAAACCGAATGGAAAGAATTAAAAAAAAAAAAAATAAAAAAAAAAAATGAAAAGACCTATAATGGAGGAGGAAGGAAGGAAAAAGACCTAAAATAAACGAATGAAAAGAAAAAAAAAAATAATGAAAAGGATAAAAAGAAAATAATTTCCAAACTGATCCATTTTCAAAAATATTTACCAAAGTGGTCCACTTTCGAAAATATTTATCAAAGTGAGTCATTTTGTCAACACGTGCACTGCACGTGTTGACAAAATGACATCAAGTGACAGATGACACTAAGCCCTTCTCCCATTATAATAGCAGAGATTTAACTCATTAACTGATAATATATGCTAAAAATTTAATTAGTTTTTGCAAGTGCATATACTTTTCTTAAATTAACTTTTGTCACTTTTAGCTGACTTGATCTATAAATATTTTGCACCATTATAAACTAATTATAATCAATTTTTTTACAGTACGTGCAAATCATCGCAATCAAGTCTCTATTTTACCCTTAATCAAATATCCCCTTACAAATTAATACTTACATTTCTTATCCCATTCTCAAATTTTAGCAATATATATTTGTAAACAAAGCCTAATTCATAAGATATATAATTAGTTTTGTGTCACTCCTATATGTAATTCAATATTCCGTTATTTGATTTACATTCATGTCAACATGTTTCTTTTTCCTTTTGAAAAATGTTTATGTATCTTTAGTTAAAAGATTCAGAAGGAGTATTGTTAGGAAATTATTATCTCTAGAGACTCTTGTTGAGTTTTCGACACGATCAATACAAACCACCAAGTAAATACTAGATCACATCAATCATACAAAGCACAAAAGAATATATTGTTCCGGTTGGGACTTTTATCTTAATCCGGGAGAGAAAGAACTGAGATGTTATTCAACTAAAGAAGATACAAGAATATTACAATTCTCACCACGACCATCTCTCAAGCCTAACTGGAACTACTTGTTGTTTACAAACGAGAAATCTCTCACCTCTCTGATGAAGTACTATCTTCTCCTGTTCGGCACTCAATAGAATCATATCGTTCTTGAAGCCGTTACAATTGATTATATAGAGATCTAGAGAAACTCTAGTTTGATGCACTTGATACACTAACTATCCGATGTATACTGAAGAGATAACCATACGTTGAGAGCCACATGAGCTAACTTGCAAGCCGGATGATGACTTAACTCAATTTTATTTTTGTAATATTATTGGATCTAATTGTAATAGAATCTCGTGCTTGTTGGAGGTTTTAAGCTAGCTAATATTTTCATGTTGTGTTCATGTTGAACTTGTAGTACTATTTCAAATCTTTTGTGCTTGTTGTTTCATGTTTGTGGCAATTGTGGTGACGTTGAAGTTGTATGGAACCGAGTTGAGTTGAATTAAAATTTTTGTTGTGAGGATATCATTGTGGTATATATTGGGTGTTCATTATGTGTTCATAGTACCCAATTTGTATGTATACAGAAAAATTAGTGAGATTTTTGTAGCACATGTACCAAATACCAATAGACGCGCTATTCAGAACAACAAGTTCAGTATAATATTCCTCGGTATGTTCAATAGCGAGTTTGCTGCTTCTAGAAATTAGAGTATGATTGTCACTAAACTCGCCATTCCCAACAGCGAGTTTATTTATTCCTCTATCGCCATTGGGAATAGCGAGTTTGTCACGCCCCGCTTCCCAAAAGGGATACAGAATACGAGTATGTGACAAAGCCCAGCGAATAATTTTCATCATTCATAAGCTGTAGGATCGACTCAGCATCATAACAAGAATACAACAAAATATACACTTCCACGCATGCATGAATAATTTATTAATCAATAAAAAATATTTGAAACAAAGTATAAATATCCCAAATAATTTCCAGATCTGGATCAAAAGTAAGAACTTCGGGACTGCAAGCCCGTTACAAGTTTCAAGTCGCAACAGAAATAAATAACTCAAATACAAAATAATTATAGCAACTTTTTCCCCAAGCGATGCCTAGAACGTCTGCTCACCAATTTCAGCAGGCAATTCGTCTCCAAAGTCTGTATATATATATAAAAAGGAAAAATAGAGAAACAAAGACAAACACCCTTAGTGCAAGCTAGGGCTGCAAGTAGTACAAGCAAGAGTATGAAAATAAGTGCAAGAAAATATGAAACAAGATTTGGAATCAAGAATGTATAACATGATATGATAGGGATGCAATAAGTAGTGGAGTTCAAGAGACTAGCTAGCAAGTAAGACAAATTAAGTAACAGGAACGGGTAACCAATACAAGTAGTAGGATCAAGTAACAAGTGATCATGTAGTTGGTGTCAAATATCAAGTGACAAGTATTAAGTAACAAGTATCAAGTAACAAGTATCAAGTAAGGTGTCAAGTGTGTACATGTGACAAGTTATTCTTAAGTTTAATGTTTGATTCTATCTAGGTAGTAATTCATGCTCCCCATGATTTATCACATGATTGCTACTCACAAAAAAAATTCGTTTATGCTCAGTGGTGGATTTTATAGGACAGTGTACTCAGGCATCAAGTATCAAGCAAGCATGTTCATGAATCGAGTAATCATATAACTAGTTCATGTGTCAAGTAATAAGAAGACAAGTCATGAATCAAAATATACTAGTTCATGAATCAAGTGTTAATATAACTAGTCCATGAATCGAATAATAATATACTAGTTCATGAATCAATAGTAACTAGTTCATGAATCGAATAATAATATACTAGTTCATGAAACATATATCAAGTGAAAAACACGGGCCCCCTTCTGAGTACACTTATCTATATTGTCCACTACAATGGTCTTTCCCTTAAACCCTGGCTTATTATTTATTATTATCATCAAACAAGCATGAAAGTGTGCGAAACAGGTCAAGTATCCATGATCAAAAACAGAAAGCAAGTCTAGGCTAAGTAGGATACATGTTCGAGGGTCAAAACAAATTAAATTATCAAGAATGACGAGAATTCTAAATCTGGATAGCATGACGTTGCTGCACCAACACTGAGATTACCGCCACTAAAAGAATGCAAATCTGGATCCGTTAGAAGTTCTAGAAACTAGAATCTCTACCGAATCCAGTGCATATAAACAAGACATATAAAAGTTGTAGCATCAGGTGTCAAAACAGCAAACTACACAGGATTTATGTTCAGCCAGAATTTGTAAAACTGAGTTTATACATAAGAAACAGGTTTGTAACTTTATTGATTAATTCTAGGAAAATTATTGAATGTTCTCTAGTGTGTTTAGTATCAACATACAAAATTTCAAGTGATTATCTTACAAGTAGCGCAGTTAAATTAATTGTAAAACAAAGTGATGCAGCAGTTTTTTTTATGAATTTGCAATTACAGACGCAGTAGCAGTACAACTGCGATAACTCACAAACCATAACTCGGAATTCAATTCCATCAAAAGGGTATTAAACTAGACATCTTGGGCTAAGTTTCATATTCAGGAATCAAATCCAGATTCTGATGTTATCGGGGTCAAAACAGTAAGTAAAGACAGGAATAACAACATATGTGAATTTCTTTTATATAAAAGTGGCATGATTAATGAATATTATGAGTCTAATTTAGTGCGTGATACAAAAGGGATGTAATGGGTATCAAATCAGCAAGTCACATTTATTCCTCAACTCAAGAAGGTAAGATCAACACATACATCATACAATACACATCTACAAGTCTAGATGGTTCTTAGTTTCATGTGTTCACATAATTAGGAGATAAAATGGTTCCAACTAGTTTTGAAACAAATATATATCAACGAAGGGTTGTGACTATTAAAATCATGAAATTGGTAAGGAATAAAATAAGATCAACAAACGATGAGCCAAAGGAGAGTCACATTTACGATCTACTTGCAGTATTTTCAAATAAAAGCTTGTACTAGAAAACAAAATGTACAAGAAGATACTTGCCTTGATTAGATGAGGGCGTTGATCGACGATCGAGATCGAATGGTTCGGATCGGCACGGATCTTGATGGCGATCAAGATTGAAGAAGAATCAACAACTCAGATAAGATCTGATGCAACAGCTGATGATGATGGTGATGATCTGATCAGACCAGGTCACGATCTTGATGAGATCGTGTGGCTCAGATTCAATTGATCACCAATCTCTTCTTTCCTCCTTCTCTGATCAACGACAGCCCCAAGGCTTGGCTCCGGTTTGGCTTCATCGGCGGAAGGCAGCAGCAATGTCGAGGGGAGCTCGACGCAGGAAGACGACGGCGGCGATGTTCGAGCAAGGCAGCGACGTCGAGGGTGCTCTGCTTCGATGGGTTCGAGGAGAAACAGAGTGGGTAATGGCAATGGCGAAGGCTTGGGGATACGAGGATGGCGAGGCGACGAGGGGGTGAGTAGCGGTAGGGGTAGATGACGAGGAGAGGACGAGGCGAGGGGGTAATGGGTTCGAAGGTCGACGAAGGTGGATGGGTTCATGAGTTCGACAATGTCGAGTATGAAGTAGACAATGGGTGAGGGAGAGCGAGATGGTCTTTAGTAATGGCGAGGCGAGGGATTGCGGAGATGACGAGGCTGAAGGGTGGCGATAAAGTGGATGAAGGTGGCAGGGAGATCAAGAGGCTGCGACGAGAGGTACGAGGGGTAGAAGATGAACAGTAGGGAAACGAATGGCGGCTGGGTAATTTAGGTTAGTACAGTGAATAGGTTTAGGGTTAGGTTTAATCTAGGTTAGGTTTAAATAGTATAGGGTTTCGGGTTGTGGGTTATTGGTTAACGATTTTGAGTAGGATCCAAAAGGAGATTGAGTCAAAATTCACTATAATTAGGAAAAAATGAATTAAATGAGATGAAACAGTCAAATCCCCATGAAGAAAAACAAATTAGAGCGGATAGGAAAGATGCAATTGAAATAAATATTGGCACAAAGTTGAGTCAAAACAAAAGAAATGGTTTTTATTAGAAATGGAAACAAAATACAGATTCTCAAATTGATAAATAGAGTACAAGAATGAAATACATCAAAAGATACGAATACAGGGAACAGGGGTTACAGAGTTATTCTAAGGGAGCAAACAGAGATATTTTGACTCCCTATGAAACCACAAAAACTACACAGTCGCTATTCCAACAACGCATTTAGTATAAACACTCTCGCTTTTGTGAAAAGCATTTGTGCTAAGGAGTAAACCTATAAAAACACGATGATCCCAACAACGAGTATCTATGTACTATGTGCGCTATTGGGAACAACGACTGTGAAGTTTTTGTGATTTCACAGAGAGTCAAAATGCCTCTATTGGTTGCCTAAGAATAACTCACTATTCCCAAGAGCGATAGAGAAATAACTAAATTTGTTGTTGAGAATGGCGAGTTTACTGAGAAAAGCATACACTAATTTCTAGAAGCAGCAAACTTGCTCTTTCCAACAATGAGAGTAAAAGTGCTAAACTCGCAGTTGGGAATGGCGAGTTTACTGATTGAAGAACTAGAAACACTTGGTCAATTCACAAATAATTCCTTTGCTACATACAAAACCACAATGTTGGGTTTATGTCTTGCATACTATGTTGGATACGAAGACGATGAGACGATGGAGGAATCGAGACGATCGGAGACCGAGTGGAAGCAAGGGGAAACAGTCAGCAGAAGCAAACAGGTGGAGTTGCGGTCGACCGCACTTTGGGTCGGTCAACTGCTCCGACAGCACAAGATTCCTGAGAGGGGAACAGTCGACTGACTATTCTGTACAGTCAATCGAACGCAACGCTGATGGATTAACTGGGTCGAGTCTTGGTGATTCGTGAGAAGCCCAACTTGCTCTTCAAGTTAGATCTTACTGCTCTTATCGTAGGGTTATCTCTTTAGGAATATCCAATATTATTGTATCAAGATATCAAACTAGGGTTTCTTTAGATCTCTATTTATTGTTGTTATTGGCCTCCATTGAGAGCCAATGAGAGAGAGAGAGTACTTCATTGAGAGAGAGATTGAGTGATTCTCTAATTGTAAACAGCTAGTACTTGCTGGTGAGGCTTGAGAGAGGGTCAAGGTGAGAATTATAATATTCTTGTATCTTCTCTAGTTGAATAACATCTGGGGTTTCTTCTCCCTCGGATTAAGGCGAAAGTCCCAACCGGGACAAGCTTATGTGTGCTTTGGTGTGTTTGGTATGATCATCTACATTGAACGCCCTCAGTTTAGATTTCTCGAGGAAAATTTGACTGTGGATCTTGTTGAGTCATTCGATGCAATCAAGACAAACCACCAAGCACATATGAAATCATACCAAACACACCAAAGCACACACAAGTTTGTCCTGGTTGGGGCTTTCGCCTTAATCCAGGAGAGAAAAAACCCGAGATGTTATTCAACTAGAGAAGATACAAGAATATTATAATTCTCACCACGACCCTCTCTCAAGCCTCACCAGCAAGTACTAGTTATTTACAATTAGAGAATCACTCAATCTCTCTCTCAGTGAAGTACTTTCTCTCTTCTTGGCTCTCAATGAAGGCCAATAACAACAATATATAGAGATCTAGAAAAATCCTAGTTTGATATCTTGATACAATAACCATTGGATATTCATGAAGAGATAACCCTACGATAAGAGCCACAAGATTTGACTTGAAGAGCAAGTTGGGCTTCTCACGAATCACCAAGACCCGACCCAATTAATCCATCAGCACCGCGTTCGGTCGACCGTTCCCCTCTCGAGAATCCTGTGCAGTCGGAGCGATCGATTGACCCTAAGTGCAGTCGACCACAACTCCACATGTTTTCTTCTACTGACTATTTCCCCTTGCTTCCACTCCATCTTTGATCATCTCGATTGCTTCATCGTCTCATCATCTTCGTATCCAACATAGCATGCAAGACATAAATCCAACAATCTCTACCTTGGATTGCATACTCATGAATCCATACCTGTGTGATTTAAAACCTTCTAGACTCTTTTTCTTCTCTTCTTACAAACAATGATTCTAGTGACGGTATACTAGATGGTGTTTTAGGAACAATGGGCTTCGAAACAATTGCGCAAGTTTTTCTGTTCCTCCAAAGTTGGTAGAGGTTGTGCTAACTCTGCTTAATCCCCCTCTCACCCTTCATCACCTTACGATAACTTTCCCAAACTGAACAAACTCCAGCTAGATCTATGTACCTCCAGTCTCGAGCTTCTAGAGTTCTCATGAATATAAGGCTCCGCTTCATCAAAGGAATATACATGTCCTCCTCTAGTGTGTATCCCCTTCCGTCTGTCATCTTTGACTCATTTATTTTCTCACCCCTTACTTCACATGTCTTGTTAATCTTCATTCTCACACAACGACATGAGGCAAACATATAAGTAGAAACCACTAATTCACAAATCTTATCAACCTTCATTCTCACACGACAACATGATGCAAATTTGTAAGTAGAAACCATCTCCCTCTCGGAGCAAACTTGAGAAGAACTAACCGAATCAAAAGAATAACCAAAATTCACATCTAAAGAACTTGAAACAAAAGCATTGTTTAAGCCGTCACCTGATTCAATGGTACTGAATTTTGGTGCCCCTCTGACTTAACTGCTTGCAACAGTATCTCATGTAATGCTCAGTCCCCTTGCACTGGTGACCACGGACCTTACCCCTACATACACTTTACCTTCCATTCAAATTACAATCCACCTCCAAGGAACTCACAGAAGCTGATGTCGATATCTGACTCTCCTTCCTAAGTACGTCCTCCTCTAACCCCCTGATCATACCTGCTATGAAAAAATTCTCCTTGGTAGATTTCTCGTCTAGCACGGTTATCGTGTTGGATGGATTTGATGATGAATATATTGAGTTGGAAACCTTTTGATCATCTACATTGAATGCCCTCAGTTTAGATAACTCCATATTGAACGCCCTCAGTTTAGAATGCCCTCATTCTTGATTGCATCGAATGACTCAACAAGATCCACAGTCAGCTTTTCCTCGAGAAATCCTAACACGCAACTGCATTCTAACATAAAAATAACTTCGTCTATTCACATACTTCATTGTGAGGAACCAATATGGCACAACTTTGTAGACACACGTGGTCATCACAACTTCATTTACAAGCAAA
The DNA here is from genome assembly GCA_017893485.1 of Hemerocallis citrina. Classification (NCBI taxonomy): domain Eukaryota; kingdom Viridiplantae; phylum Streptophyta; class Magnoliopsida; order Asparagales; family Asphodelaceae; genus Hemerocallis; species Hemerocallis citrina. Next base: position 203,162,118 of record CM030368.1, on the reverse strand, counting down.
GGATCAAAACTTGGTAAACAAGATGAAAAAACACAACTTTATTGTCACGCCCCGCTTCCCAAAAAGAGAAAACAGAATACGGATACGTGACTAAGCCCAGCGAATGCTTTTCATCATCCATAAGCTATTCAGAATCTTTACAACATCTCACAGAAATAATCAGAGTCGAAAGCAAAAGAATCAACCAAGTATGCATAAACGAATCAAAATACCAACAAGAATACTTGAAACCAAAATATATTAATCTCAAATAATCCAGATCTGAATAAGTCAAATATCCTGGGTCACATTGCCCAAATACAAATAAATCCAAATATAAATACAATTGTTCAAATAAACAGTAGAAATAATAATAATAACTCCAGCACTAAAATCCCATGTCACCAACTCCATCTGACAACTGGTCATCCTGATCTGCAATTAATAAATTGTAGGAAAGGGAAAAGAAAAAATAAACTTCTGTCAATGCAAGTTACAGGCCGCTTGTAGTGCAGGATACAAGTATATGGGATAAATAAAAAATATAAAATAACAAAAGAACAAACATAGCATGGTATAGACATATCAACAGAATATAATGTCTAACATGAATCAGGAAAACAAATCAGATAGCATGGTATACTAACAGATACAGGTAACATGTGTCAAGTGTGAAGTGTCAGATGGTATGCAGACAGATATTACAGATGGTAGTGTCAGATGATGGTCAGACAGATAACAGATATTCAGATAACAGATGTCAGATAAACAGATACAGATAACAGATACAGATAACAGATAACAGATGTCATGTTCTTATAAGTCTTGTGTGATTACTATCTAGGTAGTACTTTATGCATCCCGATTTTTACTACATAGTTGCTACATTCAAACAGTTTTGAACAGATATCAGATAATCAGACCAGACAGACAGATAGAACCTATGGGTTCTCTTCTGAGTACACCTTCCTATAGAAAAGTAATGTAGTCAGGGTCAGAAAAGTAGAGTCTTGAATCATGCAGTCATGAACACATAACAGATAGGGAACACAGCCCTCTTCTCAGTACACATTTCTATATTTTCCACTACTAGATCTTTCCCTTAATCCCGGCTTAGTCATTTTGTTATTATTATCAGACAGACATGTATATGCAGAAAATAGAGTGAGAATAACATGGTATAAATATGTAGCAGATTCAGACTGAAAGATAAACATGTACAGATGATAGATAGTTCATAAGGGAATAGAATCATGCAAATCTGGAATTGTAAACAATACAGTACGAAAACAACCATATCTCACAAACCATAAGTCGAAATCCAAATTCGCCAAAAGGATAATAAAATAGGTACAGTAGGCTAACTTTCATATTCATAAATATTTTAGAAACAACAAGTAGAAATAGGTCGAAAATCAAGTTCTTTACTGAACAGTAGTAAAATTCTGCATGTAAAATCTTTATTTTCAAGCATGAAAAGGTTTGTAAAACTCTTCAAATAAATCCACCAAAATTCTGGGTAAACCCCAATCAATTCTAGAAATACTGAGCAAAATTTCATATCCAAATAATAATTTTAACACTAGAAGAAAAATATATTACTCTTCAGAATTCATCAAAAACAAAATCTGGAAATCTTTCGACACAACTGTAGTAAAATAGACATAACTCTCAAACCGTAAATCGAAACTGAGATCCGTCAAAAGGGTTGGAAAATAGACAGAATTCTCTACAAATCATGTTCATAAAATATTCTCAAATACTGATCTTAATAGGATCTAAAATACTGATCAAAACTGAAAAGCAAGCAAACTGAAAATATCATCCATGCACAAAATCCACTAGTTCACATAGAACTCATCCAAATCATAACTAAACACGAAATAGAGTACACTAGATGTCCAAGCAACATGGTATAGGGTATTTCATAAGTCCACAACAAGTCTATCACGAATAACACGAACGAGCACAATATACAGATGAATAACACACATATATGCAACAAGAAGTGGTCAATCCTAGGTTATATTATGTCATGTGTGTCGTGAGGCAAATATGGTCAAGATAACACAATAGAGACAATATCAACAAGGGGATTCACACAAAAATTGTCTCTAGAACTCAACTACACTACAAGCGGTATTTAGTACTTGTATTTGCAAAGAAATTTAATACAAGTTACTTGCCTGAGAGACGACGATGAAAATGACACAAGAGCAAAAGTAATGGGAACGGATTCCCGGGCACGAACCAATCACGAACACAAAGAACAATCGATCGCGAACACGAACAAAGATCACGAACAAGATGAAGTTGATTGAGATCACAAACACAATCGGGCGGCTGAGATCAAAGATTAAGAATCAAGACCACCAAGATCGAACGGCCAAGATCAGATGATGGAGAAGAAGAAGATGATGATCAAGCAGATCCAACGGTCGAGATCAAGGGATCAAGCAACCAACGGCCAAGATTAAGAGATCAAGATCACGGGTGATCGACGCCCAGGAATCAATCAATCAAAGGGAACATGATGATCATGATGATCAAGATCAAATTGATGGCCCATGAATCCACTTGATCAAAACTAACCAAACTGCAACCATGCACACAAGTACGGACAGCTGGGGGGAGGGATGTGTGCACTGCATCGATGAAGGCTAGGCGGGACAGCGGACGAAGCAGTGGGGGGAGGGGGGGAGCGCACGCTGCTACTGCTGACTGGCAAGGTGGCTGGCGGCGGGAGAATTGGCATCGGCTGTAGGCGACGCGGCTGGGGAGGCACTGCAGGCTGTGACGGGAAGCTGCTGTTGTCAGGAGGCGCCGTGACAGGAAGAGGCACAGCACGGGGGCTGCACCGGGGTTGCTGCGCCGCTGCGGAGGCTGACGGGATAGGAGGAGAGCACTGGAGACGAGGGTGCACAGGGGATGGGTGCAGAGGTCGAAGAAGAGGAGAGGAGGCTGTGGCACCGCGGGGTCGCGAGGGCTGCGCGAGCAGGCAGAGGAGCGACGGAGAGGAAAACTGTAACACCCCACATTTTTATTTTAATTAAAATGCATTTTTTCGATTTTTGCACGTATGATGCACGTGCTAATTTATCCATCTCTTTTTCTTACTCTCATTTACTAATTTTAGCATGCATAGTCTTATTTAGCCTTTTATTTAATCCATGGACCTAAAGATAAATCCTAGCCCATTAGATTAATTAAAAGAAGAGCCCACTAGATTAATTAAGTTAGTAATTTTAAAATATAATACCATGGGACAAGCCCATTAATAAAATCCTAATTTTCAGTTGAGCTTGGACTAATACATGACAAGTTACAACTTTTAGTACACATTTAGAACTATAAAAATTGTATTTATTTTTGTATGTGCATGTGCACACATGAGTTAGCCAGTCATGCACTAGGGGTAGGCCAATTTTTTAGTGTGGAAGGAGAAGGGTTGGGAGTTAGGGCTTTGGAGAGGTGGTGAGATGAAGAGTTGGGAGTTTAGGAGTTAAGAAAATGAAGGGTTGAGTGGGCAATTAAGAGAGAGTTATAGGTGGGGATTTATGCAAACTGAACGCTCACATTATCCTATAAATAACACTCCATTCTCCTTCTCTTTTACACCAAAAAAAAAATCAAAATAAGAGAAAGATAAAGAAAGAGAGTAGAGTGTTCTTGTTTGGAGGAGTTCTTGCTTGGAGAAGTTTTGCTAGGAGGAGAAGTTCTTACTGGGAGCTAGGAGTTGATTCCATCTTTCTCATTCCCATATCTTCATTAGAGGTGGGTGGTTTCAGACTTTCTAGTTGTAGAATATGCATGTTAAAAACTATAAATGAGTAGTATAAGTTAATGTTGATGTGAAAAATATAGATAAAATTCATGCTAGTGTAATATGCTATGAATAAGGATAGTTTTGTTGTGATTGAGTAAAAATAGATACCATGCTAATTAAAAAGAAGAATTTTTTTATATGTATGAATCATGTTAGTATATTTGCAAAATTTTTGTACATGTTGAGTATATGAAAAATTGTTGAAGAATATCTTATTCAAATCATGCCTTAGATTTATGATGACTAAAGAAAGAAAACAAAATGAATTTAGTTAGTACCATGAGATGTGTTAACATATGTATATTTTGCCATGTTATAATTGAAAATATAAACTATTGCATGAAAGAGTCTTTTTGTGAAATTCTCATGATTTATGTGACATGCTAGTATTGTTATAAAATTGTAAATTGTATAAGTGAGAACACAAACTAGTTTTCATGAACACTATTTTGTAAATTCAAGTTTTAAGAAAAACCCAAGTCTATGTGAAAAATGAGAAAAAGAATTGTTTAAAGAAGTGGAAGTGGGGTTTTAATGAATTAAAAATTTGTTGTTTACTGTTTTTAAATTCAATTGCAGTCAAGAAAATTTTATTTCAAATTCCTAGAAAGATTTGATCTTTGGATAAACAAGTTTGTATGAAAAAGAATCAAATTCTGAACAGTTTAAACAAAAGTATATTAATACAATTTCTAAACAAAAAATACACTTGGACTTACTGGTTAGCCAGTGCAACATAGAGCATTGTTTGTAAGAGATCTTGGGTTCGAAACTTGATAGTCACATTTTATTTTAATCCATTCAATTAAATTCCGACTTGTACAGAATGCATAAAGGGTTCTTCGTTTTGGTTTATGACAAAGGTCCAAATGAACTTAGTGGCTAGTGGGTTCGGGGCCTGGGTGCTGGCTGTGTGATGTCGGCAGGTGCTGGGTTCGAAACCCATGCCCCTTATTTGTTTCTTTTTGTTTTTTTTCTTTATTCATTGAATTGGGTTTTTAATATGAAGAAAAAAAAAGGAATTTGAATAAAACCTTATTATTAATATAAAATGAAATGGAAAATTATAAGAGATAATTAGGAAATTTTATTTGAAGTATAAAAATAGAAATTTGAGAATAGAACTTGTTTTTGTGAAGGAAAGTAAAATTTACTTTTGTGAAGTGATCACTCTTGAAGAGATTGCACTTGTATTTTGTTTAAGAAATATCTCGAAGTGAATTGAGACACCATATGAGCTTGGATTTGTGATAAAATTTCATGTGATGAAGTTGTATTCTTGAAAGAAATTAATTGCTTATAAAAATGATGAATGAATAAATAGATCATGAATAGTAACAGGATTTGATTACTTTTTTGTTTCTTTTTGTTTTTTTTCTTTATTCATTGAATTGGGTCTTTAATATGAAGAAAAAAAAGGGAATTTGAATAAAACCTTATTATTAATATAAAATGAAATGGAAAATTGTAAGAGATAATTAGGAAATTTTATTTGAAGTATAAAAATAGAAATTTGAGAATAGAACTTGTTTTTGTGAAGGAAAGTAAAATTTACTTTTGTGAAGTGATCACTCTTGAAGAGATTGCACTTGTATTTTGTTTAAGAAATATCTCGAAGTGAATTGAGACACCATATGAGCTTGGATTTGTGATAAAATTTCATGTGATGAAGTTGTATTCTTGAAAGAAATTAATTGCTTATAAAAATGATGAATGAATAAATAGATCATGAATAGTGACAGGATTTGATTACTTTATGAATAAGTTGAAGATAAAAATATTTAAGTTTAAGACACGTTTATTAAAGGGTATGTGTACCCATGGATTTCTTGTACATGAAAAAGTTGTGATTTAGAGTTAGTGAGACCTTGGGTACCGACACTATTGAATTAAAAAGAGTTGAGTTATATTTGAGATATGCCCATGGAGCTATCTCGTATTTGTTGATTAAGTCCGGTAGGAAGTAGAACTAATTCTAGGCTTGAAAATTTATTCATGTTTTGAACTAAATAATTAGGCACATAAGTGAAGATGTAGTAAACCTGGGCAAACATAAGTGGGTTGCCTCTATATAGTCGGCGGTGAATCTCCGTGGCTATAGACCCAGTCGGAGGTGGATCTCCGTGACTGTGGTTGCTTCGTAGGTGACGGACTTTTATTTTTAAATTCGGGGTTATGATGACGGATCAGCGGTAGACTCCGGGATCTTGAGTAATCGGGCGGATAGTTTGCCATACTCTAATGTATATACGTATACTGGGGCTAGAGGGGCACTTGCGGGATGATTCGCATGATAAGAGATCTGTTATAACAGTTAGTGGTGGACTCCGGGGCTGGGATCCATATTCGTGAAATGATCTAAATCTTGTTTTATTACTGGATAGTTTCATGGCGAGAGATCGAACTCTTAAATGTGGAGTACGTAGGTGCTTGCCCTCGGACCTATGTAGTATGGGATGCATAGAATCCGAACAAGTATGCATTAGTGTCATCCTAGTATAAAATGTGTGCATCAGACATTAAGGCATCGCATACACTTACATGTTTAGCGTAGTCACATTTAACATTTTATATTCATTCAAGTTTGTGATATGTTAAAGTATTGAGATCGTTATATGTACGGCATTGAGAGGATGGCCGAGTATAATATTTTTGTCAGTTGTAAGTGACTGACGTGCCCACAGCTTAATATGCAGGTAATGGACTTTTTATAAAGAAATAAAAATGTTATGATGCAGTTGATGACTTACATTGTTAAAGTTGTACAAGTTGTATTTTATTTCATTGTTGTATTTTTTTTTATTCTTCCACTGTGTAAACAAAATGCAAAGAACTCTGATGTTGTTGAAAAAGTTTAAATTTCCTTGTAAAATTGTACAAAGTGAAGTAAAGATCATGTGAATTCTCGAATTCGGTCTTATTTGGAATTCGGGGCGTTACAGAAACAGGATAGGGGGAGATCGGGAGGTAGATGAAGGGGGCGACTGCATGGGGAGATGAACAGGTGAGGGGGGGGGGGGTTATATAGCAGGGGTATTTTATTTTAGGGTTAGGGGTTTATGTAAACGGGTTTGGGTAGTTAGGTACTAACGGGTATAGGGTAATTAACGGGTCTGGGGGGGAGGTGCTAACGGGTGTGAGAATAAGGCTGGTGGGTTTTCGGGTTGGGTAGTTTAGGGTATAGCTGATGGGCTTTGGTTTAAAATGAATGGGTATAGGGTTTAGGTGTTAACGGGTAATTGGGTTTTATAGATAATGGGTAATGGGTTTGGGTTTCATATAGGGTAGGGAATTTGGATAGGAGTTTAAATGGGTTTATAGATCCAATAAGATGAGTAAAAAAATATCTAATAAAATATAATTTATAAAATAATGTAATTTACATTACAATATAGAATTTATTTAAAATAACTACAAATATAATTTATAAATAGAACTAGGTTTTTCTTTAATAACCAATCAAAGTAATAATAATAATAATAACCATAATAAAAATGATAATAACAATAATAGTAATAATAATAATAAAATTAAAAATAACAATAATAATAATGATACTGAATAATGATAATAACAACAACATTAATATAAAAATCGTTTGAAAATAACAATAAATACAATCACTAAAAAGAAATGGATTTTGACGGGAGATACAAAAATAAATTTGAAATAAAATAGAATTTAAGAAACGGAAAAATAATTTACATAAATTTTAAATACATAAAATACACAAAAAATACGGGTTTGGAAAAACAGGGGTTAAATTTATAGAATATGAAAACATCACAACTTCACAAACAACTACAAAAAAAAGGTACCAAATTGACAACTTTCATACTAAAAGAAAAGATAAAATTGACAACTTCATAATATTTCATCAAGTTCACAACCACATCATTAGAGCCCAAATTGATAACATCCCTAACTCGGTGTGTACCTAGTTATCTACTTACGTTGTCGGTGCGCGAAAACTTTATGCTTCTTTGGAGTTGGGGTTTTTTGTGTTATTTGGGATACGAGAATCTCGTCGTCTTGAGGTACTCTTTGCCGTTCCGAACCTTGCCCCTCATCTTCTGGTTCAATCTCTTCTTGGAGTTGTGTTGGCGCAGTGGGAGGTGGTGCACGCTCACGTTAACTTGACAAATGGTGTGCTTCCATAAATACATCGAATGCAGGCCCCTCACCAACATCAAAAGATCGTCTACACGGTACTAGAATCTCATGTGCGAACTATTTCATAGCATAAGTTACATCCGATGTGCTACTTGACAAACGTCGAACAACGATTCTTGCAATCTCCCATGCGTTCTCTACCTACAAATTAGATAATGTAATATTTCAACAAAACAAGAATAAAATGGTTAGAAGATGTGTTACGAACTTGAAAATCAAATGTACAAATGAACATATTAAACATTCTTATCATGGTTGCCAAAGTCTTCGCCTTTGGTTGGAACATCGGTTGTTGGGATGAGTGGTCGGGAGATGGTTCCATATCTCGTGTTGGTATCGGAAGTATCACTCGGGCAGGAGGATTGATAGGAAGTGCGATGAGCAACCGCGTGATCCTAGTATACCACGCCATGTAAGCATCATGCATTCGTCCATCATACGGAGGAATTCTGCCAATAACCATTTCCCTTCGGCACTCATTCCAAGAGTGGATATAACTATGGTGATATCCGGCCCAGTCGATATCGAGAAAATGACTTATCCCTGTGACACAATGCAAGGTAGTATCATACGTTCGCACGGCTGGTATATCTTATTGTAGACCGAATTGTTGAAGTACTCGATCTACATGAGAATGCTCTACGATGGAGAAGTGGATGAGAGGTGCAGTTGTCAACCATATATGACTATGTTCTGTGCAACATAGCGGTAATGTCTCCAATCTCTCATCGGTGTACGGTTCCCACACTACAATTCTGCATGCAACTGATTCATTTCATCACGGTAATATGTGATGGGTCCACGGGAGTTATCACGATGTGTGTGGTCGCCAACCCAATAAACACCAATAGGAGCAAACCTATTGACTTCAAACACCCCCAAACTCCACACCGGGTGTTGGACTCTACCGCGTGGCCGACCAATGTGGAATTGCTCCTAGCTCCACATTTTTAGTATCAATATCGGCCTTGCCGTCTGTACATTGTTCAACGAAGCATGACATAATTTTTGTAAAGGACGGTCAAAGCAGCACTATCACAACTAAACTGGCCGGCTAATCTAATGTCCATGATCAATAGCAAATATATCAACGGTACTTGGTTTCCCGTTGAGTTGGAAAATATCACACCACCAAAAAGCGTCATAAGATAGGCTCGGGTGCAACACTCTACTTGATACTCAAATGAGTCTAGATTCAAGTAGTTATCGAATGACTTCATTAGCCATGAAAGTTTAAGAGATGTACCTATAAAAGCCTGTTCAGTCAGATCCTGACCGAGGTATTCTCAAACAAGATGAAACTTATCGGCGACCCAACTTTTGGTTACGGCTACACCATCCATCGGAAGTCCAGTAATTAAGGCACCATCCTGTAAAGTCACTGTCATCTCTCCATGCGGTAGGTGAAATGAATGAGTCTCCAGTCGACATCTTTCGACTATAGTAGTTAGGAGACCCCGATCCACCTTCACTGACCCCATTAGGGAAACTCCATAAAAGCCCGCCTCCACCAAGTATGGGATGATGCGATCGTGTAAAGGCAATGTTTTGTGATTTCAGAATGTCAATTCCTTCGACTAACCTTGCCACATAAAATTTGATCGATGAAAGGCTTGCATTCTAAGTAGTGATGGGTCTATTAGATTGGGACCCCCAGGTGCATCTGCATGTGTATGTGGCATTTGAGGGACATTGATAGGAGTGTCAGTAACATCTTATAATAAAATTATAGTTGTTGTTAAATGATACTGGTTGGATGAAATAGATATATACCATGGAGTTTGGAACTATAAAAAACAACTCTTATCACTGGAGGAGCTTTCCCCCGTTCGGATGCACTAGGAGGACGGCATCCAGAACCGCTAGGTCGTGTCATTTTGAGCCTACAAAAATTGTAACATATATAATTAAGTACATTGCATTTCTCTATCCTATGCCTACAAACAATTCTTAGGTACACCTACTACATACGAATGCAACTGATCACAAACAAGTCACCACTAACAAAGGTGGGGTCACCACTTATACATTACATCGAACACCGAATGTGCATAACGAAGAATTCGATCACTTATGCTATTCATCGAATACTTTATGTGCATAACATAAACCCAACCTTAACTTCAAACCAAACACAACCCCTCTTCAATTCCTAACCTTAACCCTAACCCAATATTTAATTTAAAGTTAAAGCATAATCCTAATCATAACCCTAACCCTATCCACATACATTGTATGAGTCAAGTAAAAACATACCTTTATGTTGTCAAAAAATGAACGTGGTGGCTAGAGATTTGTTAGGGAATGTTTGATATTCCGCCAAGTGAACTTTTCAACCAACGATTGAGGTAGTATACGAAGACGAGAGCTAGGGTTTTTGTTGAATCGGAAAGGATATGAGTAAGGGTTAGAAAGAGACTTGGTGAAATGATACAGTTAGTGTATTCAGGTGAATAAAGTGGTGGCCCAGTAAACTCGTCGTTCCCAACAGCGCGTGTAGCTATAAGATCACCGCTATTGGGAACGACGAGTTAATTTGATTTTTTTAAAACTAAACTCGTTGTTGGGAACAACGAGTATCTAATAAAATTAGAACTATGTAGTTTTTTTTCTAAAATTAACCAAGTCCAAGAACGTTTCACTCTCTATGAAATTTTCTACATTCTCGCTGTTTCCAATAGCGAGTTTAGTACAAAAACCCTCGATGTTGGGAGCAACGAGTTAATTTGAATTTTTTAAAACTAAACTCGCCGTTGGGAATAACGAGTTTCTAAAAAAATTAGCATTAAACTCGCAGTGTCGTATTGGCGAGCATGAAACAACTAAACTCGCCATTGGAAACAACGAGTTTAGTTGTTGAGTCCACGAGCAGAAATAGTTTGCAACTGTCATCTTTTTGCAAATATTTTTAAAAAATGACATTAAAAAAAATCTAGACGGAGGCGAGTGGAGGGCTGTTGCAGTGAGTTCCCAAAATAAGAATAATCAGGAGCGTATCTAAGTTTCAGGGGGTCCTAAGCAAATTCTCAAATTAGGCCTTTTGCAAGTTGACAAAATAATAATGACAATTATTTAAATGGAACAAACTTGGAGCATTGGAGAACAAACTATTTAAATGAAAACAAATTTATATTTATGCTTCCAAAAAAAATTTAATTGATAACGTACGCATTTTATATGAAATGTCTCGTGGCTAAAAGTCGGACAAACTCTAACAACAAAAACGAAATATGTTATCTCAAAGAGGTAAATATGATATATTAGAGAACACGATCAGAATTAAATGATGATGAATATATGTATATGAGAATACTAGTTAGAAGTTTAAAATGTAGAATAACCATATGCACTTGAAGAGTTGGTTAGAAATTTATCATAAACGGGTAAATATCATATACAATAGAACATTAAAAAAATATCAGAGAGTGACATACATGGACTAAGTGACATGACAATTATTTAAATGCAACAAACTTGGAGCATTAGAGAACAAACTATTTAAATGAAAACAAATTTATATATATGCTTCCAAAAAAAATTTAATTGATAACGTACGCTTTTTATATGAAATGTCTCGTGGCCAAAAGTTGGGCAAACTCTAACAACAAAAACGAAATATGTTATCTCAAAGAGGTAAATATGATATATTGGAGAACACGATCAGAATTAAATGATGATGAATATATTATTATGAGAATAATAGTTAGAAGCTTAAAATGTAGAATAACCATATGCACTTGAAGATTTGGTTAGAAATTTATCATAAACAGGTAAATATCATATACAATAGAACATTGAAAAAATATCATATAGTGACATATATGAGTTAAGTGAAAAATAATATTAAATTCATAAGATGGTAAAATGACATATGTATGGCTATGTAAAAAATAGTTAGTTTTTTTAAAAAATTGATTGAAAAATTAATTGGCCTATGCAAGTTTTGAACCTGCAACCTTCACATTATTAGCGCAACACTCTAACCAACTAAGCTAATAAACCAACTATCAATATAATTTAATTATATCAAAAAATATTACATTTTACTTTTTAATATTGTAAATACTTAAAAAATATGGGGCGCTATAAAATTGGGGGTCCCAAGCAGTTGTTTGTGCTGTTTGGGTCCAGATCCGCCCATGAGAATAATATATATCACCATCTTTGATCCACAAAATATAAAGTTAGTGGCTTACTTTGGGTAACTGGAGACACTATTTGGCTCAAGAGTCTCCCATGCATCTGATAGTTGAATATTTGGGGTTATCTTTTATTGCTAGGAGCAGTCTGCGTTGATTATCTGCATATAGGTGACATCAAACTATAAGGGGGAACCTATCAGACTTGACCATATTGCTCAAACCGGCATATTTTAATTTTTAAACTTTGCCTTTTCTTTAACTTAATTATTTATTACACGAAGATAAATCATGCTCTGAATGCATTGTGGGCTAACTATTTTTCCCAATTCAAAGAGGCCAATTAGCAATTGGAAGAGGTACCCTACGATTAATATGTGATCTTTTTCCCATTGCTTGGTAGGTCAGTCAACTATCTCTATTCCCTCTCCGATCGACTTGGCAATCCCAAACCCTAATGTTGACATCTCACCCACTCTCCCCTTCCCACCCCTTAGAGCATCTGGAGTCGTTCAATTTTAAATTTTGGATGTTTAGCAGATATAAATAAGAATTTTGAGTTTGACCTGTAGTCGATTGAACCCAAAATATAAGTTTTAATTTTAAAAATCAATGACCGAAAGATGATGTCTCGTCCCATAAAAAAAAAAAATCATTTTAAAAATGTGTCGAACGAGGAATGATTTCCCGTCCATTGAATTTTATTTTTTGAATAAAAACCAATGGACGGGAAAATAATATTCCGTCCATTGATTTTTTTTAAAAATTAAAAACCAATGGACAGGAAATGATTTCCCGTCCAATGATTTTTTTTAAAAAAATTTAACCACGAACCGTCCAAGAGGTTTTTTCAAATTAACTCATAATTAAATCCTAATTAAATCTTAATTCTTAATTAAATCTTGATTAAATCCTAATAGTGTATGCATAATAATTCTATAGGCCTAATTTCATAGAATATACTCATCTAAATTTTGGAAGAAAAGTTGTGAGATTTCCCATACAATCTTTTTTTTATATATAAAAAATCGATCAGATCTGATCGATTTTTTTAAAAAAAAATGGATCGGACGGAAAATGATTTCCCGTCCAATATATTAAAAAAAAGTGACGAAAGATGATATTTTATCCGATTCTTTTTTTTTAATAAAAATGAACGGATGAAAGATCATCGTTCGTCGACTATATTTTCCAAAATCTTATATAATCTTATATTTTCTCTGAAATATAGCCGGCTCACTGTTATCCGAAACTCAATTTTTGGGTATTTAGCCAACAACTATAGCTTGATTTTTGCCATATTTTGTAAATTTTGAAAAAAATGACCAACAATAACATATGCTCCCCCCCCCCCCCCCACCCCCCCACCAAATAAGTACTATTCCCCTACTAATTCTGCAATCTCTCCTAATGCTGTTTCCCCCATCCTCCCCATCATAACCTCTGTAACTGAATCCTGGCCGTCTACTCCCCTCTCCAAACCCTCCACCCGCACCCCCCCGCCAAAAAATGATCATCTGTTACCTCACCACGGCAGCCAACTTCAAAGACTTGGACCTCTCCAAGAATCTCACAGTCCTCGCTGACGTAACTGTCACAAACCCTAATGCTCTAAGCTTCAAGTTCAACTCGGGCAAGACGACGCTTCTTTACAATAGGAATGTGGTAGGGTTGGCAAATACGACTCGGGCAAGATGACTGTTAGGTCCCGTGGGGAGTTGAGGAGGAACGTGATGGTGGAGGTAGTGACAACGAAGTTGATGAAGGATCAGGGGTTTGTGGGGGAGTTGGGGAATGGCACCTTAGGGTTGTTGACTTGCACTAGGGTTGGGGGGAATGTGAAAATTCTAGGGTTGTTTAAGCACCATGTGGATGTGGAGATGAACTGGACGGTTAGGGTTGGCAACCCAGAAGATATTGAGCCAGAACTGCACAGAGTGAAGTATGCAAATGTTAGTGTGTGCAATGCATATGATTGGTCATTGATTAATATTGATATGGGTCAGATGACGTGCCCCCCTGGGCCACCAGATCTCCTCAAAAATTGCTCACCTCTGATCATCAGATTAGCCCTAAGCCCCATGGGCTTCTACCACGTCAAGCCCACGGGCAAACGGGTCCAGACCCAGCCCAGCAAGGTCTCAGAACCGTTTGCCTGCCTATAAGTACCAGGCCCCCTCCTCCCTCCAAAGGTAATCAATATTTCCCCTCTAAAAACTCTAGCTACTGTTGCTTTCCAGTAACTGACTAGACCGTCGGAGGGCCTGCCGCCGGGATCTCTCCTGGTGTTTCTAGGCCGAGTGCAGGTACACGAGACCGAGCCGAGCCCCCCCCAGATTCAAGCCGAGCTGCCAGATCCGAGTCGAGCATCCGTCTTCCAATTCACTCCCGCTACTCCTGGTCCGTCCCCCGTCGAGGGTCGAGCGTATAGCCAGTACTGCGACTTCAACTAAAACAAATTGAGAGAACTCACACGTGGTGCAGCCACCCCCAAAACCAAACCGCATCAAGTTGGCACCATCTGTGGGAATCCTCGGTACTGACCTCAGTCCGACCCCGGCCAGGAACTTCATCCCCTCAATCCGAGCTCTCAAATGACACCCAAGGCCAAAAGAGCTGTCACCTCCTCATGTCATCCGGTTCTCCTCCCCAGGACATCCCCGCTGACACTCCTGGATCCAACCATCCGAGGGTCAACGGCAAACTGGGACCGGGCACTTCTCGCTCGGTCGCGACCGATCTACGTCAGGTTATCCAGAACCGACAAGCCAGCCGAACTAGGGGAGGGGCCGCTTCCAACTCAGTCCCGAACCATCCCAAGCACCCATCCCGAGAGCGGGAGCCGGAGCTCAGTCGTATCGACCAAAGGCCGCCACCCCAACACGACCCGGCCAGACAAGCTCCAGTCACCCGCCGTGAGTTCCAAAACTTTCGGAATGAGATCTTGGAGGCCATCTTAGGGACCCCCGTAAATGATACACTCCACCGCTCTCACTCTCGATCGGATGCCAGAGCCAGCGAGTCTCACGGCCTAACCCGCCTGCTAGAGCGTGACGAGGATGTCCTACGACGCCTACAAGAAATGGAGAACCGCCTTGACCACTTCGGCCAGGGCAGCCCGAGGGCGGCTCAGGGTCATAGGCTAACCCGACTACCTTTCTCCGCTGCAATCTTACAAGCAGAAATACCCCGGAACTTTCGGTCGCCTTAGTTCGAGACTTACGACGGCGAGGGTGATCTTGCTGATCACATGGAGGGTTTCAAGACCCTCATGATGATTCACAGTGCTTCGGATCCCCTCCTATGTCGTGCCTTCCCCGCCACCCTTCAGGGTCCGGCTCGAGAATGGTTCTCTAAGCTCGTCCCCGGCTCGATCTACCCGTTCGACCAGCTGGAAGCCAACTTTCTTGCCCACTTTATGACCAGCAGGAAGGCTGAGAAGACAGGCGTGTCCCTACTAGACCTCCGGTAGAAGGAAGGGGAGTCACTCCGATAGTTTGTCCAGAGGTTCACTGCTGAGGTGAGGTCTATCTCCTTCCTCGATGCTGGGGTCGCCTCAGCAGCCTTTCAGCACAATGTCTGACACGGCTAGCTGAAGGTGTCCTTAGCCAAGAAGCCTCCCCTCGATTTTCCTGACCTGCTCAATCGGGTCGAGAAGTACATTCAGGCCGAGGAAGCCCTAAATTTCGAGGACACCAAAGAGGTCCCGGGGAAGGGGAAGCAGAAGGCCGATGAGGCCGAGCCAACCAAGAAGGTTCTGAAAGACAGGACCGGCATGAAGAGGGTCCCTCCGATCTCGCGTTTCAAGAGATACATGCCACTGACACAAAATGTGTCGGCCATCCTAATAGCGATTAAAGACAAGGACCTCGTCGAAATGCCCCCTCGACCAACCAGTAACAAGAATGGGACCAGCGGTTCTACTACCGTTTCCACCGGAACAATGGGCATGACACAGACTACTGTCGGACCCTGAAGGACGAAATCGAGGTTCTCATCAAATGAGGGTATCTCCGAGAATTCACTCGGGAAGATGCCCGGGACCGGAGGCCTTCTCCTATCCTTGCGCCCCTAAACAGTATCCCGAGCGGGACCCGAAGCCCAAAGAGACCGGAGGCCAAGCCATTCTACACTGCGTCCATAGGGGACTGATGCAGTTTATTTCTGGGAGACGTGTGGATGCACCAGGTGTGAGTTCGGACTCAATTTGTATTTGAAGGAGAAAGCTGCTCGTCTGACGACCCTCGGCGGACCGGGCAGAACCTGCGGTGACCTCTGAATGAGGCGAAGATCTGGGCTCGGATCAGAGGGTTCGGATCCAAGGTCTTATGTACCTGCAGACGGTCCTGAAACACCGGGGTTTGTTCCGGTGGCGGACCCTCCGACGATCTAGTCAGTCTCTGTGAGAGAGTAGCAATAACTAGGAGAATTTAAGTGGTAAAAGATTGATTACCTCAAAAGGTGGGTGAGGGTCTAGTATTTATAGAGAATCCCAACCGTGTTTGGTTCCGCTTGGGTTTGGTTTATAGAGAAAGCCCATGGGCCTGACGTGGCAGAAGGCCCAGGGGGTTTAGGACAGACGTGGCCATACCAGGAGTGGTATAGGGCTGACGTGGCAAAACCATTGGTGGTATTTGGAGCTGACATGGCTGATCGTGGGTCTCCTGTGCTTCTGGGAGAATCAGAGGGCCTAGGCTGCGCCAGGTCATCCCTATGCCTCGCCAGAAAGGGGGGACGGCCCATGGGGCTGTCACGGGTCGGAGGCCGAGGACCACTGAGGCTCGTCGAATACGAGGAGGTCAGTTCTGTGGGGGTGAACTTGAGGTTCGGCACCGACCCTGCAGTGGTTCGAAGCCGAACTAGATTGCTATTTTTACCTTTCTTGAGTGAGAGTTGTATTGGGCCCTGGTTGGGCCCCCCAGGCCATTTTTACCCTACCACACAAGCCCTCCACTCCTGTGGGGGTGCGGGAGCTAGCCGGGGAGGAGTGTTCATGGTTGTGGAAATGGGATGGTGAACTGTTGAATCTTCCGGAGAAGAGTACCCTGGTGTTCGTCCCAACCTCGAGATGACGAGGGATTATGTGTCGACAAGGGTGATGGCGAGCCGTTGTTTCTTCCTGAGAAGAGTACCCTGGTGCCAGACCGAACCTCGAGATGAGGAGGGATTTTGGGTCGGTAAGGGTGATGGCGAGTCGTGGAGCCTTCCTGAGAAGATTACCCTGGTGCTAGACCCGACCTCGAGCAGGCGAGGGACTTATGGGCCAACAAGGGGGGTGGCGAGCCGTTCAGCCTTCCTGAGAAGACTACCCTGGTGCCAGACCTGACCTCGAGCTTGGCGAGGGATTACGGGTCGGCAAGGACGATGGCGAGCCGTGGAGCCTTCCTGAGAAGACTACCCTGGTGCTAGACCCGACCTCGAGCAGACGAGGGACTTATGGGCCAACAAGGGGGGTGGCGAGCCGTTGAGCCTTCCTGAGAAGACTACCCTGGTGCCAGACCTGACCTCGAGCTTGGCGAGGGATTACGGGTCGGCAAGGGCGATGGCGAGCCGTGGAGCCTTCCTGAGAAGACTACCCTGGTGCTAGACCCGACCTCGAGCAGGCGAGGGACTTATGGGCCAACAAGGGGGTGACGAGCCGTTGAGCCTTCCTGAGAAGACTACCCTGGTGCCAGACCTGACCTCGAGCTTGGCGAGGAATTACGGGCCGGTAAGGGCGATGGCGAGCCGTGGAGCCTTCCTGAGAAGACTACCCTGGTGCTAGACCCGACCTCGAGCAGGCGAGGGACTTATGGGCCAACAAGGGGGATGGCGAGCCGTTGAGCCTTCCTGAGAAGACTACCTTGGTGCCAGACTTAACCTCGAGCTTGGCGAGGGATTACGGCCGGTAAGGACGATGGCGAGCCGTGGAGCCTTCCTGAGAAGACTACCCTGGTGCTAGACCCGACCTCGAGCAGGCGAGGGACTTATGGGCCAACAAGGGGGGTGGCGAGCCGTTGAGCCTTCCTGAGAAGACTACCCTGGTGCCAGACCTGACCTCGAGCTTGGCGAGGGATTACGGGCCGGTAAGGGCGATGGCGAGCCGTGGAGCCTTCCTGAGAAGACTACCCTGGTGTTAGACCCGACCTCGAGCAGGCGAGGGACTTATGGGCCAACAAGGGTGGGGGGCGAACCGTTGTGCCTTAGGAATGTTGGGCAGGGTAGCCTGCTGTCTTTTGCGGAGTATTGAAGGCGCCCCGGGATCTGTGCGTTGTTCCAATTTCCCAGGGGCCTTAATGGCGCCGCCTAATAAATGTATGGCGCATGGTCTTCCGTCGTTTGGTTTTCCCCACGTCATAAAAGCTGGCCTATGGGGGAGGCTATAAGTACCCCTCTCCGCAGCGGGTCGGATCACAGCCAGGGTGGTCTACTGGTCATCAAAGGTGTCTGCTCTGGCGGACGTCTGTCTTTTGCAAAATTTTTCTCCCAGTCGTGTCGGAGAGGTGGTTTCTCTGCTGCCCGGATCTTCTCTTGGATCTGATGGCTCTGATACGACAGCCAGATCCAGGGGGGATCGGGGCGAGAGGGGTAACGACCGAATCCGAGGGGTGAGCTGTTTGCCGCTGAAGGTTTTGTCTTCTGGAGAAAATGAAGGGCGTTCCGGGCAAGTTGTTTGCAACTGTGAAGGTTCTGTTGCCAGAGCAGGTTGAACCTTTGCAGTTGCAATCAACTGGCTCGGAATGGTGCGCTTCTCTCGATCTCTCAGTGTTGATCTGCTTTCGATCGGGGCCCGTGGGTCGGCGGAATACCGACCGAAACACGGGGCCCCGGGGGTGCTCGCCGAGGGCGGTGCCTTAAAACTTTGAATCAAAATTTTTTTTCTGGTCTCACCCTTGAATAGTTCGGGGTTTTGGCCGTCGAGGTCGTACGCCCCAAGCTGCTCACGGGTGAAAGGGGAACCGACCGAGCCTCGGAGCCCAGGCGTCTGTCTAAGGACGGCGCCTTAAATCTTAAGCAAAGTGTTCCCTCTACCGAATACTCCCTCCGAACTGACCCCCGCGTCTGGCTGCCAGCCTGGCATTGGATGACGTCAGCAGCGCACTTTTTGAGGACGTGGCGCGATTTCCCAGGAGGCAGTTGCACGTTAGTAGGTGAACAGTACTTGCGGAAATCGAGGAGTCTCTTTTATCTTCTATAAATATTCCCCCCTCTCCCCCTTCATCCCCCTCCTTTCTTGCTGCTTTCTTTTTCAAAAATTTCCCAACACTTCAGTGCTTGCCCCCGCATTTTGCTGTACTAGAGTCGCCCTTCCGAAGTGACCCCAGGTGAGTTTGCAAGTCCGTTTAGTTTTAGGCACAGATGGATAGGGCTCAGTCTGGCTCGTCAGCGTCGACATCTAGGGGGGAAGTGAAACCTGTCTCCGACTCGACTTCGTGGGAGGAGCCCGTACTTGAGGGGGAGTCAGTACATGTTGAGGACTCTTCCGATTCGGTTTCGTGGGAGGAACCAGTAGGTGAGGAGGAGGAGGTACATGGTGTGAGGCCGTTACGCTCCTAACGTCCCTTTGTGGTGGAGAGGAGTGAGTCGGAGGAAACGAATGATGGCTCGGGCGGCGTCCGTGTTTTGGAGTTGACTTTTGAGGAGGAGGGAGGCGAGGGTGGTACTGTAAAGAGATCCACAGTTCAGGGTGCGGGTCCGGGTTCCATGCCGACTGTCCTGGGGTCCTTATTCACTTCCTCGCCGGAGCGGACCAAGAAGAAGAAGAAGAAGGCTCCGAGGAAGGCAGGACCAAGGACTGATGGTTCGAGCCAGGCACCCGTATATCGTAACTTGTGGACAGGTTCGCCCGTGCAGCCGAAGCCTTTCCGTCAGTATCCTGATGACCTATTCGACAAGGAGCTTTTCGGCGTGCAGGCTTCCTTGCCGAGTCGGAAGAGGGGGATGATAGACGCGATTCTGACCGTCTTGGAGGGTGGGGACTTGGAGGTTTTGCAGCTGGCGTACCACATAGGTCCTGGCTACGAATTGATGCTGTCGGGCCCTACTCTGCGCCCAACCGATCCCTTATCCGCTTGGTATTGCGTCTTCCCAGTGGACGCCTTCATTTCTGGACTGAGGCTGCCAGTCCATCCGTTCGTTCGGGAAGTGCTGGACTGGGCCTCATTGGCTCCGATGCAGTATGGGCCGAACTCTTGGAAGCAGATAATCTGTTTTGTACTGATGTGCGAGGAACAGAAGGTACCCCTGCGGTTGAACGTGTTCCGAGCGATGTTAATGATCAGTTCAGCGGCTGAGGGTGTGTACTATATCTCCCCCCGGAGTAAGAGGAAGGTTGTTCATAACCACCCGGACTCTATCAAGGATTGGAAGAAGAAATATCTGGTGATCCGGAGTGAAGAGCCCTGGGACATTCCGACTAGATGGAACTATTCCAAGCTGAGCTATCCTGCGCCGAGGCCGGAGGATCTGACGGCCGAGGAGTGGGGGTTTGTCGAGCACCTCCGTTTGTCTCCTAGTATCGATTGGACGAAGGTGACGGAGGCCCACCTGGCGAGCGTCGGACTGAGCCCAGCCGTTCTGTGTATGTAGTTGTTTCTTTTCTCTCGGTCTTTTCATGCTTTCTTGCTCATTGCTCTTAATGGTTTTTTCTGCAGATATGGATGAGGCATCGATCAAAGCCAGGAGGCTCGCCATGAAGAAGGAGAACGCCGAGAAGAAGAAGGGGGAGGCGGTGAAGAGGCCGAGGGAACCGTCCCTGGTTATCTTGGAGGTCCCGCTCGAGCCGAAGACTAAGAGGACTCGGTCGGAGACGAGCAAGGGGACGGCTCCTTCGAGGGGTAAGGGCCCAGCGAGGGCGTCCGATCTCGACAAGGGGAAAGGTCCCTTGGTAGAGGTTGAGGAGGAGGACCCGGTGGTGGAGATGTTGCGGCAACGGTGGGCGCCGGACTGGTCGGTTCGGATGGGCGACTGTCTGACTGAGGAAGCCCAGGCCGTTGAGGTGGTAGAAAAGTTGGCGACCCCTCGCGATCGCCAAGCGATGGAGAGTGAGCCCGTAGAGGTGGCCTTTACGCGCCTGGCGCAGGCCACCGTGCTGGTAAGCTCGTCGATCTCATCTTTCTTGTTAATCTTGCTTCGGGAGTTCTCTTCTTATTAGTGTTTTGTTGGTCGCAGGCTTGTATGCAGGGAGCTAATGTAAAGAATCTCTACGAAGCGTCCCTGTCGCAAGAGCGAGTTCGGGCGGACAAGAGCGAGCGAGAGATGAAGGAGATGCGGATCGAGCTCGAGGGTTCGCATAAGAGGGAGCAGCAGATGAAGCTCGAGCTCGAGGCTCAGGACGCCGAATGGGGGAAGAGGGTGGTCTCTTTGAAGAAGAAGTTCGCCAAGGAGAAGGAGGAGTTGACGGCTTCGTTCGCCAAGGAGAGGGAAGAGCTGACGGATGCGGGTCAGCGGATGGTGATCAAGGCCCAGGATGAGTGCTACGCGAAGGCCCTCAGCCATGTGAGGCACTTCTACCCGTCCGTCGACCTGTCCGACTTTGAGTATGACATGGAGATCGAGGGGACACCGAAGACTCCTGCCGAGGAAGGGCCCGTTGGCAACCCGGCCGTCGACCCTCCTGCGAACCCGATTGATGCCGAGGTGGGAAATCAAGTTGTGTAGTTTTATCTTTCTTTTTCCCCCCTTCGATTGTATTTGCCTTCCGCGGACCGGCCACCGCCTTTTTTGTAAGAAGTACAATTTATAAAAAGTATCTTTGACTAGCCAAGTGTTTTGACCTCGGATATTTCCGAACCTCCTTGCTTATGTGCGTTGAGTCGGTCCTCTTGCAGGTTGTGGCTTCCCTTCCCGAGGCGGACCCCCGTCGTTCCGATGCGGCGTGGCTCCGGAGCAAGGTTAAGGCATTGGAGGCCACTTTGGCTCGGTATCGTGAGAGGGCCCGTAATGCTGATGTGGCCTTTAATTATTATAGGAACATGTCTGAAGCCCTTGGTGAGGAGGCAAGCCGTCTGAGGAGGGCGATAGTGGATCGGGAACTCGTGGGCGTCGGACTTGGTCACACTATGTCGAGTTCCTCAGTGCAGAGGCCCTCCTCTGAGAAGCTACTTCGTGATGTGATAGCCGAGAAGGAGGGGGAGATACACCGCTACCGGACGATGCTGGGCGTTTTGAGACTTTCCTCGGGTGGTCAGCGAGTGGAGGGAGTATCCTCCGTGTTGCCGCTATT
Organism: Hemerocallis citrina; assembly: GCA_017893485.1. Taxonomy (NCBI): domain Eukaryota; kingdom Viridiplantae; phylum Streptophyta; class Magnoliopsida; order Asparagales; family Asphodelaceae; genus Hemerocallis; species Hemerocallis citrina. The sequence goes on along the minus strand of CM030368.1, from coordinate 203,139,797 downwards.
GGAGCGTATGTGGCCCGCCGATGCTCAGAGTTCCGTGGCCGGTGTGTCGACCGTGGCCGAACCGAAGGACCCTTATGACAAGGAGAGAGTCCCAAGTTGTTCGATTGGGGTGATCCTGCCGTTCGTCGGACCAGAGGGGCCTTGAGGTGGTGGCCTCCTACCGTTTGGGATGAGAGGAGTGTTTTGTAACGGTCTTTGTTTGTTTTCTTAGGACGAAAATAAAAGGGTACGAATAAAGAATCCTGTTCCTTCTTTGCTTCGGCTAGTGGTGTAGTGAACGATGGTGGTTTTAAGGAGAGTCCACCGATCCGCGAGGGATCGAAGTGGGGCCTTAGGGAGAGTCCCCAGCTTGGATTTGGTTGGAGCCTGCCGAGGCGTTGGGGACGATACCGGAGTGAGGACTCAGGCGCCGATCTCAATATCTGGCGTTAGGGTTTTAACAAAAAGAGATCTCTTTCGTATAAGATAAGGAGGGCCGCTAAGACGGCCCTGTACACCTGAGTGTTTACACAAAAACCTATTTACATTTAGCCAGGCTAGAGCCTATGTTTGTCCTTCGAGGAGTTTCATTAGGTAATCGGCTTCGACTGGGGTCTCCTCCCGCTTGGTGACAGGTTTGGAAGCAGGGCCGTCCCTCTCAGGTTTGAACTTGACGGCGTCGAGGGAGAACACACCTCCTCCGACGGTGGTCATGTAGCACGATCGCGCTGCCTCTTGGCTACCTCGGACAGTGCCGACCCCTTGCGAGGTAGGAAATTTGAGTTTCAGATGGTAAGCCGAAGGCACCGCTTGGAGGGAGCATAGTCCGGGTCGGCCGAGTATGGCGTTGTAAGCCGCCTTGACGTTGACCACCATGAAGTCCATGCCTCGGTCCTCTTGACAGGAGCCGATCCTACGGTAACGTCAAGGGTGACAATCCCTTCTATCACGACAGGGACGCCGGAGAACCCATGCAAGGTGTATCCGGCCGGCTTGAGCTTGTCTCTAGGTAGCTTGAGATTCTCGAAGGCTTCCAGGAAAAGAATATTAACCGAGCTGCCGTTGTCGACGAGGACTCGGCGAACTTCACAATTAGCCATGTGGAGACTAATGACGAGGGCATCGCAGTGGGGTAGGCGAACGCCCTCGAGGTCCTCTCCTGAGAAGAAGACTGGCATCGGTTGTAGATTGGGCGAGGGATTGTCGTGGACAGCATTCACTTCCCGGATGAAGGCTTTTCGGGAAGTATTTGAATTTCCTCCCATTGGCCCTCCGTGGACACAATGCAAGATGAAGGGCGTATCCGCAGCTCCCTCGGAGTCGGGATCCCGACCCTGGATGCGGTTCGGAGTAGGGTTCGGAGGCGAGGTCTTTCGGTTCCTAGTATCTCGTCGATCCCGTGGGACTTCTCGGGTGAATTCTCGGAGGTACCCCCTGGAGATGAGTTCCTCAATTTCGTCTTTCACGGCTCGGCACTGGTCGGTTTCGTGCCCGTGATCTCTGTGGAAGCGGCAGTAGAAGCGCTGGTCTCGGTTCTTGCCGTTGTTAGGCTGGGGGGGTAGTCGAACAATGCCTTTGTCTTCGATTTCTAAGAGGATGGCGGATATGTTATGCGTCAAGGGAGTGTACCTCTCGAAGCGGGGGACCGGCGGGACCTTCTTCAAGGACCCCGCGTCCCTTGGAGCTTTCTTTGATGGTTCGACCTCTTCGACCTTCCGCTTTCCCTTCCCGATGGCCTCCTTGGTATTGTAGTACCCCGATTTATTTTCTTAATATATATGAAAGGGTATTTATTTTTCTTATGATAGCCTATTATTATTACTTTTCTCCATGATAAATAGAGTGTAGTATTTCCTATAAAACATTCTTCTCAAAGCCCAAATGTGACTTGTTTATTTTCTTATGTAAAAATACATATTTTGGCCCAAATGTATTTAAACCCATAAACTTAATCTTTTTCTTACACTTGTATTGTGCAGCATTTTCCCTCTTATTTTCCGGGTATTTTGATGTACATTTTATAGTGGGATTTTGTGTGTACACGTGCACTCCATGTACACGTGCACAAGGCACAAACTTGGCCGGATTTGTGGAGAAGTGGCTAGGATCATGGGCGGTTATGTGAGGGTGTGGGTAGTTTCTCAAACTACCGATTGCATCTTGTCCTTTGATCTCCAACTCCCCAACGAATCTCAGCCCTCCATTTCGCCTATAATCTAGTATAAATACCCCCTCCTAATCCCTATCTTTTTACACAAAAAATTCCTAAGATTTCAAGAGAGTATCTGTGAGTTGTGTGAGAGCTTTTCTGTGGAGGCAAGCAGCATTGGTGAGGAGCTCGGCGTGGAACAGAGGAACAAGAAGTGCAGCGTGATATTGAAGGACTTGCGGGATTTCGTTATTTTCTTCACAAAAGGTGGGTGTTTCTCAGGACTTCTAATGTAGGAATAATGCTATATTTGTCATGAAGTGTTACCATGTGGCAAAAGTGAATTGAATGCTGTAGAAATTGCTTGAACATGCTATTATATTCGAGGCAAGACTGACGGTCCAGTCGACTGCCATATGAGCCAGTCGACTGATACGAGATATTTATTTTCATAATGTGCTGATAAAGCGTGTGTGAATAGCCATGATGGTGTGATCATAAAATGTATGTTTTTCCCTATGACACATATGATGGAGGGAAGGTAAACAAACAAAAAGAACTGAGGAGATAAACATTTGAAGTTGTCGGCTTAGTCGACTGACTTGGAGTTAAGTCGACTGATGCTCGTTCTGAAAGTGATTGTTTGATAGTTCCTCGAATAAAGATATTCTATTTTTGTGTAGACTCATGATGATGACTTGAAATTTATATTCCCATTGTCGTATGTAAGTATGAGCAATATGAATACAGGTTTAGAGTAGTAATTTCTCTAAAGAGCATGTTAATAACCGGAAAAATTGTGTTGTGAATGCTACTGAGCAAGGGGTATTATGTTTATGGAACATAAATTGGTATATACTGTTAATTGATATCATGATGCAAGTATATGTAAAGAAATGTAAGTAAATTCCCCAAATTAAAATGGATCTGTCCAGTCGACCGATGCATGTGGCAAGTCGACTGATCTGGACTTAGAAATTATGCTGTTTGAAATATCCAGGACAGACGACTGATTACTGATCAGTCGACTGTTACGAGGATAATATTGTGAATAAGAATTGGGCGGGACAGGCGACTGGTAGTGTACTCAGTCGACTAACCCGAACGTTATGATAACCCTGTATGACTGTATAAGTCGACTGGTGCTCTTCCAAGTCGACTGTACAGAGTGAACTTTGGTATACTGGAATTCATGTTATTTTGCTGTTAGTAATGGTAAATCTTGTGATTTTAAGTCAATGAACTCTGTTATGGATGCATGAATTGTGTAAATGAATCATAGATGAGGATTGAGAATCAAATGAAATTATGAAATGTGAAATCATGATGAGGAAAGTCTGTGAGACTCTAAAATGAATTATGAGCCGATGATGCTCCTTTGGATATTGTGAATGTGAAAATTGAACAGAAGAGTAGCTAAGTCTCCCCGGCAGCGAATGAAATGATATTGAGAATTAGACCAGGTTGGTCAAGTGTAATGAAATGATGAGTCCGGATGATGGAGAGGCTAACTCTAGAGGTTGATTTTCATTCATGATTCTAATTAAGTTAATACATAGTGTGGAGGTGATGAAGGTGAGAGAAAAACATGAGTATGAGAGCTAGGGTACGGTGCGGGTATGTGAGTCGCAGAAAGCATGCTTGATGAGTCAAGACATGGCGCGGGCACAACTCAGTAATGATCGGACTCTAGTCACGCTTGTGGGATGTTTTGGTGACTGCAAGAGGAGTGTGTTCAGGGAGGAGGCTGAATTATCGCAGAAGGCATGCTTGACGAGTCAAGACATGGCGCGAAATTCTACTCCAGGGGCCAGGATACATGCTTGTACTCATAGATTCATCTAGGATACTCATTGGAATTACAGTAGTAGAATAAGTCATGGCGGGGGATTGAACCCTACTAAAATGAAGATCGTTTAAGAGGCTTGCACTCGAACCTATGTAGTATGGGATGCATAGAATTCGAACAAGTATGCATTAGTGTCATAATTAACTAAGTAAATTGCATTAAGGATTTAAGTGCACAATCACGACACGACATCATTAAAAGTTTCCCAATTTGCATACTTATGTTGAACTGGCTTGTGATTTGTAAGAAATGAGATTCATTATACTGTTTCTGGCATAGAGAGGATGGCCATGTATAATTATCGTCGGTTGAATAAACTGACGTACCCACAGTGTTTTATGCAGGATAATCACATGTAAAAGGAATGGATGCACAAAGAGTTCATTATATTGTTGTTCATTTATGTAAATATTGTACATTTTGCTTCCGCTGTGTAAATTCAAATGTAACATGCTGTAACTCTGATGTAAAAGTAAAGATTTTAAATTCCTTGTAAAATTGTATGTGAAGAAAGCGAAAAGATCCTGAAGAACATCTCGAATTCAGTAAATTGGGATTCGGGGCGTTACAGGTATCTTCGGGGTTAAGGGCCTCTTCCGCCCTAATGTATTTCTCGACCCTGTTGAGGAGGTCGGGAAAGTCGACGGGGGGTTTCTTCGCCAGAGAAGCCTTCAGCTGTCCATGACGGACGTTGTGCCGAAATGCCGCAGAGGCGACGCCCGGATCGAGGGAGGAGACCGATCTTGCCTCTGCGGTAAACCTCCGGACGAACACTCTGAGTGACTCCCCCTCTATCTGTCTGAGCCCAAGTAATGAGGCGCTGGTCCTTTCGGCCTTCCGGCTGGTGACAAAGTGGGCAAGAAAATTGCCCTCTAGTTGGTCGAAGGAGTAAATGGAGTCGGGGGCGAGCTTCGAGAACCATTCACGAGCTGGACTTCGAAGGGTGGCCGGGAAGGCTCGGCACAGCAGGAGATCTGAGGCACAGTGAATCATCATGAGGGTTTTGAAACCCTCCATGTGATTAGCAGGATCTCCCTCGCCGTCGTAGGTCTCGAATTGAGGGGGTCGGAAGTTCCTGGGTATTTCTACCTGGAGGATGGGGCGGAGAAGGGAGGACGGACAGGTCTGTACCCCTGAGCCGCTCTTTGGCCGCCATCCCCTATGTGATCGAGGCGATCTTCCATTTCTTGGAGGCGCCTTAGGAGTATGTCATCGTCCTCTGGCTGGATTGTTGATGGTCGGGACACGCTGGCCTCGGTGTCCGACCTGGTTTGGGAATGGAGGGTTTCTCCCCTGGGGGCCCGTCGGAGAGCCCCAAGAATTTCTCTTCGAAAGTCCTGGAACTCCTTGTGAGTGACGGGGGCTCCCTCGACCCTGTTTGGTCGGTCTGAAGGTTGCCTTCCGACGCGGCTGAGTGCTGGCCTCCGTCCCTCGGGCGGTGGTCTTGGATGGTTCGGGGCCGGGTTGGAAGCGGCCCTTCCCCTGCTGCGGGTGATCTGACGGTTGACGATTATTCCTCGTAGGTCGGGCTGGACTGTACGGGTGGCACTTCGCCGGGATCCCTGATGGGAATCCCCGTGCCTTGATGCGCGTGGCCCGGCATTGGTATTTGGTGGGGGTGTGTCCCGTCGGTTGACGGAGGACGCGGCCCCCTGGCCTCTGGAGGCCATGGGAGTTCGGCTGTCGAGGTCGCTCGATTGTCGGGCTCGGGTCGGCTTCTGAAGCAGTATTCCCACAGACGGCGCCAACCTGATGCGGTTTATTTCTGGGAGACGTGTGGATGCACCAGGTGTGAGTTCGGACTCAATTTGTATTTGAAGGAGAAAGCTGCTCGTCTGACGACCCTCGGCGGACCGGGCAGAACTTGCGGCGACCTCGGAATGAGGCGGAGATCTGGGCTCGGATCAGAGGGTTCGGATCTGAGGTCTTGTGTACCTGCAGACGGTCCTGAAACACCGGGGTTTGTCCCGGTGGCGGACCCTCCGACGATCTAGTCAGTCTCTGTGAGAGAGTAGCAATAACTAGGTGAATTTAAGTGGTAAAAGATTGATTACCTCAAAAGGTGGGTGAGGGTCTAGTATTTATAGAGAATCCCAACCGGGTTTGGTTCCGCTTGGGGGCCGGGTCTGGACCCGAAAGCCCATGGGCCTGACGTGGCAGAAGGCCCAGGGGGTTTAGGGTAGACGTGGCCATACCAGGAGCGGTATAGGGCTGACGTGGCAAAACCATTGGTGGTATTTGGAGCTGACATGGCTGATCGTGGGTCTCCTGTGCTTCTGGGAGAATCGGAGGGCCTAGGCTGCGCCAGGTCATCCCCATGCTTCGCCAGAAAGGGGGGACGGCCCGTGGGGCTGTCACGGGTCGGAGGCCGAGGACCACTGAGGCTCGTCGAATACGAGGAGGTCAGTTCTGTGGGGATGAACTTGAGGTTCGGCGCCGACCCTGTAGTGGTTCGAAGCCGAACTAGATTGCTATTTTTACCTTTCTTGAGTGAGAGTTGTATTGGGCCCTGGTTGGGCCCCCCAGGCCATTTTTACCCTACCACAGGGACCTATCGGAGGGGATTCTAGTACTTCCTGCAAGGCGTTCATCCGAGAGGTAAACGCCGTCCGAGACCTCCCTTCCCCCCAGGTCCAACAGCTCCCTGTCTTCTTCTCGGGGGAAGACCTGGAGGGGGTTCAGCCCCCGCATTCCGATGTGCTCGTCATCAGCCTCATCATGGAAAACTACGAGGTCCGTCGGATCCTCGTGGACAACGGGAGATCGGTGGATATTCTATTCCTGGAAGCATTTGAGAACCTCAAGCTCCCCCGAGACAAGCTGAAACCAATCGGGTACATCCTGTACAGGTTCTCCGGCGTTCCAGTGCCGATAGAGGGGATCGTAACCTTGGATGTCACTGTCGGTACGACCCCCCATAGACGGACCGAGTCAATGGACTTCATGGTTGTGAACGTCAAAGCGACGTACAATGCCATCCTCGGCCGACCAGGGCTCTGCTCCCTCCAGGCTGTTCCCTCGGTCTACCACCTGAAATTGAAGTTCCCCATCGAGTCAGGTGTTGGGGTCATTCGGGGGAACCAAGAGGCAGCACGATCGTGCTATATGACGGCTGTCGCGGGCGGTGTGTTTTTCCTGGACACTGTCAAACTGCAACCCGAGAGGAGCCAACCAGAGCCCGAACCTACGGATGAACTAGAAGAAGTCTCGTTCGAGATGGAAGACAAGTCAAAGTGGTTCCACGTGAGCTTCTCCCTCGCTCCCGACCTAAAGTCCGACCTAATCGACTGCATTCGCCGCAACGTCTACCTCTTTGCTTTGAAGCCATCTGACATGCCTGGGATCTCCGAAGACCTGATCATGCACAGACTAAGCGTGGTCCCTGGCTCGAAGCCGATCGTCTAGAAGTGATGTAAGTTTGCCCCGAAAAGGCAGTAAGCTGTGAAAGCGAAGGTAGACAAACTGTTGTCTGCCCGGTTCATCTAAGAGGTCAGCTACCTCGAGTTGCTGGCGAACATCGTGATGGTGAAAAAGGCAAGCGGGAGTTGGAGGATCTGCATAGACGTTACAGACCTCAACAAGGTGTGCCCCAAAGATCCGTTTCCTCTCCCGAGCATTGATTCTCTGATCGACGCAACATCGAGTCACGAGCTACTGCCCTTCATGGATGCCTTCTCGGGCTACAATCATATCCGAATGTTCCCCCCTAATATAGTCAAGACGTCCTTCGTCACCGACCAAGGTCTCTACTGCTACCGGGTTATGCCCTTCGGGCTGAAGAACACCGGTGCTACCTATCAGAGGCTCGTCAACTGAGTCTTTAAGAACCAGATTGGTCGCAACATGAAGGTGTACGTCAATGACATGCTCGTCAAAAGCCAGCAAGGATAGGACCACGTCGCCAACCTGGAAGAAGCCTTTGGCATCCTTCGGACCCACAATATGAGGCTCAACCCGGACAAGTATGCGTTCGGAGTCTCATCCGGAAAATTTCTCGGGTTTATCGTCAGCCAGCGTGGCATCGAGGCAAACCCCGAGAAGATCCGGGCCATAATCGACATGGCCCCTCCGAGAAACATCAAGGAAGTTCAGCGGCTTACGGGAAGACTGGCGGCCATCAGCCGTTTCCTCTCCAATTTTGGAGAGAAGTCCCTCCCGTTCTTCAAAGCTCTGCGTGGAACCAGAGGCTTCGAATGGGGCACTCAGCAGCAGGAGGCATTCGCCGAATTAAAAGAGTACCTCGCGAATCCTCCGCTCCTTAGCAAACCCGAGCCGGGCGAGCCTCTCTGGCTTTATCTTTCGACCTCGGAAAGTGTGCTCAGTGCTGTTCTCGTTCGAGAAGAAGACGGAGTCCAAAAGCCGTTGTACTATATGAGCAAGGTCCTACTCGCGGCCGAGACCAGATACGCGAAGATGGAGAAGGTGGCATATGCCATGGTCATGGTTGCACGGAAGCTCTGCCTTTATTTTCAGGCACACTCAATTCAGGTCCTCATGGACCAGCCTCTGAAGGCCTTCCTTCACAAGCTCGAGAACTCCGGCCGCCTGGTCAAGTGGTCGATTGAGCTCAGTCAATACGACATCAGCTATCAACCAAGGACAGTAATCAAGGGACAGGCTCTCGCCGAATTCATCACAGAATGTACCATCTCTGAGTCATCCGAAAGTGGGGAAGCCAACTAGATGTGGGAAGTTTATGTTGATGGCTCTTCCTGCGAAGCGGGAAGCGGTGCGGGCATCATTTTGCGAGGACCCGACAATTTCCTTCTCAAATATTCTCTTTGCCTCTACTTTCTGGCCTCTAACAACGAGGCAGAATATGAAGCTATAATCGCGGGGCTCACCCTAGCACACCAGGCAGGTGCCAGACAGATCAGGGCCTTCAGCGACTCTCAGCTTGTGGTTAATTAGATCACCGAAGAGTATGAGGCCTGTGACGATCGGATGATCCGATATTTGGCCGTGGTCTAGCAGCTCTTGACATCCTTTGACAATTCTGCAATCTTGAGGATACCAAGGGAGCAGAATGCCCAGGCCGATGCCCTGTTGAAGCTAGCCTCCTCGTCCTTTGAAGGCCTCGACCGCACCGTCCTGATCGAGGTGTTCCTGAAGCCGAGTATCGACCTCCCCGAGAAACTCTGTATAGACGACGGGGCTTAGCCTGATGATTGGACCACTCCCATCCGAAAGTTTCTAATCAAAGGAGAGCTCCTCGAAGACCGAGTCGAGGCAAGGCGGATCAGGGTCCTCTCGGAAAGGTTCGCCATGATCAGCGAAACCCTCTTCAAATCCTTGTACACCACGACGGACGGGAGACCCTACCTCCGCTGCTTGACCCCTGACGAAGCAAAGTATGCCCTCAAGGAGCTCCATGAAGGAATTGGCGGATGCCACATAGGAAGCTGATCGCTTGCCCAGAAGGCTCTGAACCACGGGTATTACTGGCCCACGATGTTGCAGGATGCCCTGGCCCTGGTCAAGAAATGTGGAACCTATCAAAGATTCTTCTCGGTAAGAAGGGCGCCACAAGCAAACCTTCACTCCCTGGCCAGTTCGACCCCCTTTGCCATGTGGGGGATGGAATTGGTAGGACCCTTTCTGAAAGCGATGGGCCAAAGGAAGTTCTTGATAGTAGCGATCGACTACTTCACAAAGTGGATCGAGGCCAAGCACTTGGCCACGATCACCGAGCAGCAAACGCAGCAATTCTTCTGGAAACATATCATCTACCGGTTTGGAATTCTACACATACTCATCACGGATAATGGGACCCAGTTTGCGAGTAAGAATTTTAGAAAGTTCTGCGATGATCTAGAAATCCAGCAACGCTTCACCTCGGTGTGCCACCCGCAGTCGAACGGTCGGGACAAGAATACGAACCGCCAGATCCTTGACGATTTGAGGAAACAACTTGATAATTCTTCAAAGGGATTATGGGTCGACGAGTTGCCAAGCGTTCTCTGGGCCCATCGAACGACGAAGAGGATCCCCATGGGAGAATCGCTATTCAATCTGACTTACGGCATGGAAGCAGTAATTCCCCTCGAGATCGGGCTCCCTTCGCCCCGTGTCACAGCCTTTGATGAAGAAAGCAACTCGGCACAACTGCATACCGACCTGGACCTCATAGACGAGGTCAGAAAAAAATCTGCCATCAGAAGGAGCACATACCAGCAGAGGATCGAGAAGTTCTACAACAAAAGGGTACGTCCCACAAACATCAAGCTAGGGGACCTCGTCCTCCGGAAGCTGGCGGTATCTAACCCCAGGCAAAAAAGGAAGCTGGCTCCAAACTGGGAAGGGCCGTACAAAGTTTCTGAGGTTGTACGCCCAGGCACATACTGCCTTACCGACCCGGAGGGTAAGGCTGTGAAGAGACCCTAGAATGCGAAGCACCTTATCAAATTCCTCGAAGGGAGAATTAGCACCTCGCATAGCCCTTGTAGATACCCCTCTGTAAACTACAAGATGTAATCGGCACCTCGTGCCTGATTTTGTAAAGTCAATATGGTGTAACCATTTACCCCTCTTAACCTCGTTCCTTGTTTTAGGCTCGGCGCTCGAATGGTACCGCGAGCCACAAAATCTTCTCCTACAAGACTGAGGCTCGGCGCTCGGATGACACTGCGAGCCACAAAAAGTCTCTCCAAGGTATGGGGGCTCGGCATCGACCTCGAGCAGGGCCTCAACTTTTTCAAGCCCTACGACCCATGCACTTGGCGATGACCACCAGCTTCGCTCATGCTATCTATCCAAGAATAGGTATGGGGGCTCGACATCGATCTTGAGCAAGGCCTTGGCTTTTTCAAGCCATGCGACCTTTACACTCGGCGATGACCTCCGGCTACACTCATAACAGCTTCTCCTAAGGTATGGGGGCTCGGCATCGACCTCGAGCAGAGCCTCAGCTTATTCAAGCCCTGCGACCCATGTGCTTGGCGATGATCGTCAGCTATGCTCATGCTATCTATTCGAGAATATGTATGGGGGCTCAGCATAGACCTCGAGCAAGGCCTCGGCCTTTTCAAGCCATGCAACCTTTAGACTTGGCGATGACCTCTGGCTACACTCATAATAGCTTCTCCTAAGGTATGGGGGCTTGGCATCGACCTCGAGCAGGGCCTCGGCTTTTTCAAGCCCTGCGGTCCATGCACTCGGCGATGACCGCCAGCTACACTCATGCTATCTATTCGAGAATTGGTATGGGGGCTCAGCATCGACCTCGAGCAAGGCCTTGGTTTTTTCAAGCCATGCGACCTTTACGCTCGGCGATGACCTCCGGCTACACTCATAACAGCTTCTTCTAAGGTATGGGGGCTCGGCATCGACCTTGAGCAGGACCTCAGCTTATTCAAGCCCTGCGACCAATGCGCTCGACGATGACCATCAGCTACGCTCATGCTATCTATCCGAGAATATGTATGGGGGCTCGGCATAGACCTCGAGCAAGGCCTCGGCCTTTTCAAACCATGCAACCTTTACACTTGGCGATGACCTCCGGCTACACTCATAATAGCTTCTTCTAAGGTATGGGGGCTCGACATCGACCTCGAGTAGGGCCTCAGCTTTTTCAAGCCCTGCAATCCATGCGCTCGGCGATGACCGCTAGCTACACTCATGCTATCTATCCGAGAATAGGTATGGGGGCTCGGCATCGACCTCGAGCAAGGCCTTGGTTTTTTCAAGCCATGCGACCTTTACGCTCGGCGATGACCTCCGGCTACACTCATAACAGCTTCTTCTAAGGTATGAGGGCTCAGCATCGACCTTAAGTAGGGCCTTGGCTTTTTCAAGCCTTGCATCCCATGCACTCGGTGATGAACGCCAGCTATGCTCATGCTATTTATCTGAGAACAGGTGCGGGGGTTCGGCATCGACCTCGTGCAAGGCCTTGGCTTTTTCAAGCTATGCGATCTTAATGCTCGGCGATGACCTTCGGCTACACTCATAACAGCTTCTCCTAAGGTGTGGGGGCTCGCCATCGACCTCGAGCAAGGCCCTGGCTTTTTCAAGTCCTATGACCTTTACACTCGGTGATGACCTTCAGCTACACTCATGCTATCTACCCTTGAAACAAGTATGGGGGCTCAGCATCGACCTCGAGCAAGGCCTTGACCTTTTCAAGCCTCGCGAACTTTACGCTTGGCCACGCCCTACCCAAAAGTTTTCATTAAAGATTTAGGGCGCTCGCCTTCTGCAAACGCCCCGAGCCCTAGACCTTTGGTTGACCCACCTCTCACCCGCGGACAACTCGGGGTTAACGGCCCTTGGAGCCAAAATTCTGAATTGTTCGAGGGTGGCAAGGAAGCCACTGACCCAGGACTCTCGGTCAAGAATTCCAACTTGTGGGTGCCCGCCTGCTGCAGGCACCCCGAATCTCACTCCCGGGATCGACCTATCTCTCACCCGCTGACAGCTCAGGGTAAACGGCCCTCGGAGCCAAAACTCCGAATTGCTAGTGGGTGGCAGGTAATTCACCGGTATTTCTTGGTGAAAACGTGATAAGAAGGTGAGGATTATATAGCCCTCCAGAGAGGTGCATTTATGGCATCAGGGAGTCCAAACGGCGGAAGGTGAAATGTCCTTATTAAATTTTATCAAAAGATGAAACACCCCCAATTATAGTTGTCGGAAGGTGAAACGTCCCTTTTCAAGCGTTGCCCTAGTCTTCTCAAGCTTACAGGGCCTCGCGCTCGGCAGCGCCCCCAAACCACAGCCTGACGACTCTTTCTGCCTCGGTGGCGACCTCAAGCAAAGCCACACTCGGCAATGGCCTCGAGCTACGCCCCTACCGGTCTCGCTTAACAAATTATCAAAGTAAAGAAATCAAAGTTTTATTATTCAAGGAGCGCCAAAAAACAGCCACACAATACATTGAAGATATTACAAATCGCTCGGCTTAAAACTCGAACTCAGTGCTTCCCACGGGATCCTCCGCGTGTTCTGCCTGTCCAGCTAGTAAGGATGTCCCGACAACAGAGCTCTATGCATCGGCAGGCCTCGCCGTGTCTAGATAAAAATTCGGAGAAGGACCCAATACGGAGTGGCTTGCTCCATCGAGTGGACGGGTGCCTAGCATGAGCTTCAGCCTCTGAATCTCCAACTCCTTCTCCACAACGGCCTCATGAAGAAAGGACTCCGAAGCCGGTCGCCCGGTGGAGGCATCTGAGATTGACCAGTTCGTCTCAACTCTCCACCAGTCTCGGTCGGCTATGGCCTTCTTCAGGGGAGCGACCTCTAGGCTGAGCTCCTTAGACTTGTTCATGAAATAATTCACCGCAGCCTGTCGATCACGAGCCTGCTTATGATGGCAAGCCAACACACTCTCTTTGGACCCCAGCTCATTTCGAAGCCAGGAGACCTCGGCAAAACAAAGGTCGGCACCGAGGGCCTTATGCGTCTATCAAGAAGATGGAAAAAATAACGGGTCATAAAAGAGACTGGTAAAAAACTACAAGTCATAGAGGATCGGCCAAAAAACTTCTTTTATAAATTCAAATAATTTGTATTACTAAAGGCGGTGACCAGTCCGCGTAAGGCGAATACAAAGTCAAAAGAAAGAAAATCCTAAACTACTTTTTAGCGGAGGGGGGGATGGCACCTCTTCGTCAACATGGTTGCCCCCGACCGCCTCTTGATGAGGGTCCCCCCATCTCCTCCTCTTCATCGCCGCCGGGCATCGGCGGATGCACGGGAAGTTGCTAGTTGTAATGGAGGTGGTCGACCCGAGCCTACGGGTAGATATGCACGAAGTGCTCCTTAGCCTTGGCATAGGCCTCATCTAGGATTTGGCATATCCCGTTCAATTTTGCCCTTCCTCCTCAGCTTATGTCTGATTTCACCCTTCTTTCAGCCTGCTTAAACAATTATACCTAGCATCCCACAGAGGACTTCATTTGGCACTGGAATAGTTCTGGTGCCTATTCTGTTAAATCTTTCTATAACGTCCTCAACTTTGGAGGACCCAATTTGCCTTTTGTTTACAGCATTTGGAACTGTTGTGCACCGCTTAAGTCAAAAATCCTATCCTGGCTTGTCATTAACAACAAACTATTAACTGTGGAGGTTCTTAACAAGAGGAATCTTGCTATTGGACACTTATGTCCCTTATGTCTTTATAGTCATGTGACTGCTGATCATTTTTTCCTTCAGTGCGATTTCACCCGTCCATTATGGCAGATTAGTGCTCATGCCTGGCAACCCTCCCCTTTCCCTTCCACTCTCGTATTGTGTTGGAATTCTCGTATTGTTAGGAAGGAAGCTCGTAAGTCCTGGATCCTTTTGGCCATGACTATTATCTGGGTGATTTGGAGCGAAAGGAACAATCATATTTTCACTCAGATTTCTAAACCCAGAGACGCTATTATTGATGAGTTCATTTTCTACTCTAAGCATTGTTCATCTCTCTTACCGTTCCATAAGGTGGAGGCCTTGAGGCTCCACTGTCTGGAGGAGGCCTTGGTCCTGTTCCGCAACTCTCAATTTCCTTTTATAACCTGACTTTTAGCTATTTTATTACATGTTGTTTTCGTGTAACTGCTCCTCCCTTACGCTTTTGCAGGATTGAATCCGTGATGTGCGGTTAAGGCTTTCAGGTCTCTGTTTTTTGAGGCCGTATTTTGGTTGGCTAGTGGTCAGTTTGGTTTTTGGCTGTCTGTGGTGGAGCTTTGTTGCCTGCTTTGCGACTTTTTTAGGCCTGCTGTCGGAGCTTAGAGGGGGTGTTTTGGTTACTGGTGTCGCTGGTTGTTGTTCTTGGCTCTGTTTATATAGCTCTTTAGAGCCTTTTACTCTATTATGTTCTTAATGTTTGTGCTCTTTGTTCTCTGTAAGAGAAGTTTTTTGCTGTTGCGTTTGTTATTAATGTTCTTACCTGTTATGCTATGTTTAGCTTCTGTTTGTTGTGACTATTAGTGCTTGTTCTTCTCTATTTGATGTCTCATATTTTTGCGGTGTGCTTGAGCTATTGCATACTCTGTGGTTTGATTGGTTTGGCCATTTCAGGCGGGGGAGTGTAGTTACAGGCTCTCTGTTTGTTTTCATTTTGCTCTGGTTTTGGTTGGTCTTGGCCCGGTTCTGGGTGATTAGTTCAGTTGAGGATTGCTATTGTTCTTTGGGTTGTGGATTTGGTCGGTTGATGACTGATGTTGGGTTTATTGTTGCGGTCATAGCTGGTTGTTCTGCACTTTTTGCTGTCTTCTTTTTGGTTTTGTTGCTTGTGCTGTAATCTCCTCCTTGACCTCTTGGTTTAGCCAGTCTTGGATAGTCTCTGATGTGGTGCTTGCTCTGTTATCTACTCTTTGGCTACTTTTATTCGGCCATATTTAGGCTCTCTTCTGTTCTTTGGGTTCTGGTTTCGGTTGATTGTTGTTTGTTGTAGGTGCCGTTCGGATCGGAGGAGTACCCTTTTTCTTCCGTCCCCCTGTCCTTTGGGGTGTGGTTGATCGTTTTGTCCATCCTTTGGCAGTGAGCACCGTTCGCTGACTTTGGTGGGCGGCCCAATTTTCCCCTGTTCCAGAGGCGCTTGCGGCCGAGGTCTCTTGGTCTGGCCGACCTGATTCTTGTTGCCTCTAGCTTGGTTGACGTTGGCTTGTGGGGTTATGCTGTGCTGTGTTTAGTGTCTAGGTCTTCTTTTGCTTGTTATTATCTATCGATGATAGTTTTTGTATTTTCTTGTCTTGTTTGACTCTTTGTAAAATTGACTCTTGTTGTATATGGTTTTCTATTAATATATTAGGCTGAAGTCTTATGATTCTATCTGCGTTTAAAAAAAAAACTATACTTAATGAATGTTTCTTTTCCTTAATTTTGTAAAGTGCTTTTTTATCTTTAGTAAAAACATTCAAATGGAGCATGCATGACTAGTCTGTGTCAGTGGCTAGAGAAAATGGTCAATAACATTACTCAACCTATTCCTGATCAATTTCATGAGCTTTTGCTGATGGTAAACACTTTTAAAAAGAAGAAAACATGTCCTGGTGCACGCTTTGATTGGTAAAAAAAAAAAGTCACTGTATTAATCTTATCTTCATGAATAGTTCATATGCCAGATAGGTCATGCGCACATACTCTTAACCATCAATATAAACCGTACATACAATCATTTCTATAATGATTTTATTAAGGCTTACTATGTATTGCTTGTTCATGAGGCCGATCAGGGTGCGGGTGCACAGTGTAATATCCGTTCATCCTGTGGATGTATATATATAAATATGCTTCTTAGTATTGGATATTATTATAGTTCCATATTGGTCGTAGAATTGTTTTGATATTTGTTCTTCTCCTATATATAGGTGGTATTGTAGTTGGTTGAACTCAATTCAATATTCAGTATGGTTTTTCAGATCTCTGATTTATCTTAACATGGTATCAGAGCCAATTATACAAATTTTATTCTCTTAAATTTTTCCATCTAAAAATTCTCAAATTCCAACAGTTGAAAAAAAAAAACAAAAAAAAAAAAAAAACAAAAAAAAACATCGTCATCTTCAACCAACAGTGAGCACCAGATTTGAAACCATCTTCATCTCCAACCTCAGATCTCGACCTCTTCGCCGTCGAAACCCCACATCCCAACCATCTCCCTTGTCCCTCTCCGCCATCGTCGACACCCAGATCAGCCATTTCCCGTGTCCCTTTCCGCCATCTCCCGTGTCCCTTGTCGACACCCAGATCCACCTTCGTCGACACCCAGTTCATCACAACCCAGATCCTCTATCTCCCTTGTCCCTCTCCGCCATCGTCGAAACCCAGATCCCACTGCCCCGCCCCTCTCCACTGCCATACAAACCCTTCTGAACTCCTATAAAACCCAAAAACCCGACCCACTCCATACCCAAACCCTCTTCTAATAAATCCCTTTTACATCTATCTTTGTTCACTGGAAAAAAAAAGTCAAAAAAAGGTCCAAAAAAAAAGTCGAAAAAAAATAAAAATAAAATAAAATTAATTATATAATATATATATAAAAATCAAAAAAATAAAATAAAATAAATTATATATATATATATATATATATATATATACACAGATACTACTACTTGATGGAATCTCAGTCTCTCCCACATATTTTCGCCTCTACTGACTTCCCTGATGCAACCTCTCGTTCCTCCTCCAGATTCAAACAGCAGCAACGCCACCTTCAGTCTGTCCCCGGCCTTCTACCTTCTACCAGCATAATTCCTCACCCTACCCTACCTCTACTTCTGCCACCGGTTGCACCGCCCTACTCCCTACCCCGATCCAGTCAACAGCAGCATCTCCCTCCATATTGTGCTCTCAGTTACAGAAACGCTAGTCTTTCTCCTCACAGTGCTTCTTCCCTCACATCCTCGGCCATGCCCGTCACTCCAGCCTTACCGTCTCCTGCTGATTGGGCCAATCTTCAGCAACGCCTCACTCAGCTGGAATTACAGCTTATGGGTCAATCTATCAATGCCCGCTCTCTGCTCCTGCACTTTCTGCCACTCCCGGTATGAGTTTGTTTTGGATTTTGGATTCTGAGGCATCACATCATCTCACTAGTAACCAAAAACTGTTCACCACCTGCACAGCACTTTCCTCTCACTCTCCAATGCTACACACAGCTGATGGCTCACCACTTCTTATTACACACTCAGGGACAATTAGCTCTCCCACTCTCACATTACCATATGTTCTTTACGCTCCTCATTTATCACTAAACCTTATTTCTATTAGTGCATTGTGCGATAGTGGTCTTGTCGTTACTTTTGACTCTTTAGGTTGTTCTATTACTGATTCCTCCACCGGTAAGAAGTTTGGATGTGCTAGTCGTCAGGGTCATCTATATTATCT
This sequence comes from Hemerocallis citrina, assembly GCA_017893485.1. Classification (NCBI taxonomy): domain Eukaryota; kingdom Viridiplantae; phylum Streptophyta; class Magnoliopsida; order Asparagales; family Asphodelaceae; genus Hemerocallis; species Hemerocallis citrina. The sequence goes on along the minus strand of CM030368.1, from coordinate 203,122,005 downwards.
AGATTTTCTTCGTGCACATCATTTTCCATCTAGTTTTGCCAGTATTGTTTCCTCTGATGCTGATCTGTGGCACAAATGTTTAGGTCATATTAGCACATCTAGACCTTAGACTATAACTCGCAGTGGTGTCCTTGGTTCTCTTACTTTTAAATATTTATCTGATTGTCAGGGTTGTCACTTGGCCAAACACATTGCCTTACCTTTTAGTCACAAAAGCACTTCTGAAACCATTCAGGCTTTTCAACTTGTTCATTCTGACATATGAGGACCCTCTCCCGTACCTTCGTGGAAAGGCTATCTTTATTATGTTGCCTTCATCGATGACTTCACTAGACATACATGGATATTTCTTAAGCGTCAGCGATCTGAGATACCTGGTATTTATCGATTCTTTATAACTATGATTCACACTCAGTTCGGTGTGCGCATTAAGAATTTTCGATCGGACGGTACACGTGAGTACACTTCCACCACTACGAGATCGATCCTTCAGTCCCACAGCACCTTTTTTCAGCAATCATGCCCTCACACACATGAGCAGAATGGAGTAGCTGAATGCAAGCATCGTCACATCCTTAAGTCGGCTCGTGCTCTTTTACTCTCCTCTTCTGCTCCTCGTTCTTTCTGGGCTGAAGCTGTCATGACCTCTGTTAGTCTCATCAACATTACTCCCTCATCTGTCATAGCTGGTATGATGCCTTATGAGGCTCTTTATCACTCACCTCCCGAGTGCAGTATGCTCCGTATCTTTGGGTGCACCTGTTACGTCCTTCTCCCTCATACTGAGCGCAAGAAGCTCTCCGCTCGTGCTGCTAAGTGCGTTCACCTAGGTTTAAGTCCCGAACACAAAGCTTATCATTGTTTTGATCTATCAGTGGGTCGTGTCCGCATTTCTCGACATATAACCTTTGTGGAAGACTCCCCTTACTACCTGACTCCCCTCAAGGATACTAGATTTCTCGATTCTCCTGTTGTTGCTAGCCCCCCAACTTCATCTTTCCCCATTCCTTTTGATCCCACTCCTCTGGCTCCATTCTCATCTCCGGCCGTCCTTACACCTGTTATTCCCCCTACCGAAACACCACCTGCATCCCCACAGCAGCCAGCACTCACCCCACCTACTTACCCATCGACACATGCACCTACTCCACCGTCCTCCCCCTACACCCTGTCAGTCCACAACCTCTTCGTTAGTATACCAGTTTCACTTCAGGTATTCCTCCGGCACGTTATACACCTGATGCCACTGGTCCTTCTGACCAGTTTGGTTTTGCCACCCCAGCTTCCTACTCACCACAGTTTCATGCATATCTCACTGCTATACACTCTACATGTGAGCTCAGAACCTATCAAGATGTAATTCAATATTCTGAATTGAGGAAAGCTATTGCAGAGGAATTCAGTGCATTTGATCAGACTAGCACTTGGCATGTTGTTCCTCTGCCAGAGGGCGTTCAGCCTATTAGTTGCAAGTAGATCTTCAAGGTCAAATATCAACCTGATGGATTTATTGAGCGGCACAAGGCTCGTCTAATAGCCCGAGGATTTACTCAGGAGCATGACATTGATTATGATGAGACCTTAGCTCCCGTTGCACAGATGACTACTGTTCGCACTCTTCTTTCTGTTGCAGCCATTCGCCAATGGGCGTTATACCAGATGGATGTGAAGAACACTTTTCTTCATGGTACGTTATCTGAGGTGGTTTATATGCATCCTTCTCCCGGTCTTACTATTCCTCCTCGTCATGTTTGCAGACTACGACGTGCTATATATGGTCTGAAACAGGCCCCTCGAGCCTGGTTTGAGTGTTTTCGGCTTGTCATCACCAAGGCTGGCTTTCGTCAGAGTTCACAGGACCATTCCATGTTTATGCAGTCATCACCGCAGGGGAGGGTACTTCTACTACTATATGTTGATGATATGATCATTACTTGGGATGACTCTGCCGGCATTGTATCTATCCAGAAATACCTTCACCAACAGTTCTATATGAAAGATCTTGGTAAGCTACGTTACTTTCTGGGTTTAGAGATTGCTCATGGATTTCAGGGAATACTCATTTCTCAACAGAAATACACATAAGATATTATTTCCGCTACATGTCTCTCTGACAGTCGATCAGCCGATACACCCTTAGAGCTTCATGTGAAGCTTCGTCCCACAGATGGTGAGCTCCTTCCTGATCCCACTAGATACAGACATATTTTTGGACAGCTTGTCTACTTATGTATGATCAGACCCGATATTGCTCATGCTGTTAGCGTTGTCAGTCAGTTTGTTTCCGCTCCTACATCAGTTCACTACGGTGCACTTCTTCGGATCATCAGATATCTTCGGGGCACTATCACTCGCTCATTATTCATGTCTTCTACATCCAAACTAGAGCTCAGTGCATATTCTGATTCAGATTAGGCAGGTGATCCTACTACCAGAAGGTCTACCACAGGTTTCTGTCTATTTCTTGAAGGCAGTTGTACATGTTCCTCTACCGAGGCTGAGTACAAAGCAATGATAGCTACTACTAGAGAGATTGTTCATATTCGTTGGCTGTTGTCAGATATGGGTGTCACTCTTACAGGAGCTATTCCTCTTCATTGTGATAACCGGAGTGCATTCCACATTGCAAGCAACCCGGTCTTTCATGAGCGAACGAAGCATATAGAGATTGATTGCTGTTACCGCTGATTTCGGTGTGGGGGTAAACAGATAGAATTTGTGGATCCGAGGAAAACCTGAACAGCTTACTCAGCCTACTTGCTCCCGCCGCTACCTGCAAAGAAGTGCGAAACACCGGGGTTGATTCCGGCGACGCACCCTCCGACGCTCTTGTCAGTAATCAGCTAAAGATTAAAAAAGAGCTTAAGATGGTGGAGAAGTGATTAACCTGGTCTCGGTGGTAGAGGGGTTGTATTTATAGTCGCCTTTGGAACGATTTGGGGCCTAATTTCCTGCCTAACAAATAGGAGAAAAATCCTCCTATTCTGTTTTGGGAAGTTAGGCCTTGATTCCCTGGTGAGAGCTAATCAGGTTTATTGATTTGACCAAATCAGTGGCCTGATTCTCTTCTTGGTGGATTGGGCTTGTATCGGGTCGGGACCCGTACCCAATTGAAGTGGATCTATTCGCGGGTGGTTGGTTCTGTGAGAAGGAGGCCCAATACCCGTTTTGGATCCATCTGTATGTGAAATTACCTTTTTACCCCCGTGCTTCAGGATTCGTGATCGATCTGGACGGTCCCGATTTAACCCCAATTTTAGCCATATCACGAGCCCCCCACTCCTAAAGACTGAGTGTGATCAGACTTTGAGGAGTAGTTTAGCTGTTTTAGTGGCTGATGGAGTTGTATTGGAGTCCAGACGTGGGATTTCGAATCTAGAAAGGGGGTAGTGAGGCAACTTTTGATGCCGCTGGAAGTTCTCTGGCCACATCGGGTATTCAAGAGTTTTTATCTATTTTTTCGGACTACTTGTTTAATTTTGCGACGCGTTTGCTAATCATTCGGGGGCCTTAATCGTACATTCTGGGCGATAATTGTTCGTTCAGGGGTTCGAAAATGTGCCCCCTAAATCTCAATTATTCTCCAGGATTTTTGGCTAATTTTCCCGAATTTTTAACAATTTTCTCGCAATTTTTAAACAAATAAAACAAATTAAATAGATAAAAAATGATTTAAATACCGATTTATGGCGTGGCTCGATCTGGGCCGCTGATCGCAGGCGGGCGCGAACTTCGGAAAGATCTGACGACTGCTGCTGCTCGGCAGCGTTTTTCTCCGTTTACCAGTTCGGGAAGGCCTCTGCTCGGCAGCCGACCGAAGGCATGGGGGTTCGGCAGCCGACCGAAGGCTTGGGTGACGTGGCGTAATCTGGGCCGTTGGATGTTGGCACGCATCTCGAGACGGGAACGGTTCCCAAGAAAACGCTATCTTGTCTTTTAGCGCACGTGGCGCAATCTGAGCCGTTCGCCATTGGGAGCGTGAATTTCTGGGAGATCCGACGGCTGAGATAGCTCGGTGCCTTTTTTTCTCCATTTACCAGTTTGGGAAGGCCTCTGCTCGGCAGCCGACCGAAGGAAGGGTTCGGCTGCGTCGTGGCGCTATCTGTTCGGAGGCGATCTCGCTTCCAAGGGTATTAATGACACTCGGGGTTTGTGCGGCATTCCCCTTTCCCAGGTCATTAGGAATAGTCCCTTTAATTAATGCGTGGCGTTTCAACTTCCGAGGATCAGTAATTCCCTCAATTAAAACGCGGCGCTTCGGTTTCCGAGGGTAGTAATGGCTGGTTCTTGGGGGCAGACTATAAGTACTCCACTCCCTTTGTCGCTTTCGTCACGACCAAATCGAGTTCCAGACCTCGGAGGCGTCTGCCTTGGGTAGCTTCTTTCTTGAGGTCCGGAGGGGTGGTCGCTCTTCTGCCTGGTTTTCCCTTCGTTCCTGACGGCCCCGAAGCGGATGTTAGGAGCGAGGGGGGACGAGGTAGTAGCGGCGGCGACCGTGGTCCGGATCCGAGGGACAAGTTACTTCGGAAGGACGGGCGGTCGCCCTGTTGTCTTGTTGTTTCCCCATTCCTCTCTGCTCCGAAAAGGTGGTGTCAGGAGTGGGGAGCAATAAGACAGTAGGTTCGACGGCAATAGTCCTGTCCCGGGGTGTGGACTTCTTCGGAAGGACGGGTGGTCGTTCTCTCACCAAGATCTTCGGCTTTCTTTGGTGGCTCCGAAGCGAGCGTCGGAGAGAGCGGAGGTCTTGGTGAGAGAGTGACGATCCATGTCCGATGCCGATCTCTTGGTCCATTTCATCATGAGTAGCAGCTCAGGCTTTTGGACCGTCCGAGCCTGTTGTTTGCAACTGTGAAGGCGCTGCGGTTAGAGCCCTTTGGCAAGCCGCGCCTTCCAGATGCAAACAACTGGCTCGGGATGGTGCGTTCTTCCCGATTCCTGAGTGTGGATGGGTCTCCTCGCATCTCTGTCTTCCTTCCGGGCTGATGGCTTTTGATGGATATCAGCCCGGGGGAGTTAGAGATGGGAGGAGTGCCGATCTGTTCCCGCCCGGGGCCCGTAGTTGGCAGAATGCCGATTGGTGCACGGGACCTGGGGGGCGCTCGCCGAAGGCGGCGCCTCAAAACTAAATCAAAAATTTTTCCGGGTTCTTTTTAGACATAGGTGGGGAGTCCGAGAGTCCGATCGTCCGAGCGACGTGGCGCTATCTGAGCCGCCGGATGCTGACACGCATCGCGAGATGGGCGCATTCTCCAAGAAAACACTATCTTGTCGTTTAGTGCTCTCGGCGAGATCTGGACCGTCTGATGGAGATCAGGCGCGAAAGTTGAGGGAGAAGGGAGTTTTCCCCATTTACCAGCTCGGGAAGGCACTTGCACGGATTCCGAGCGGACTCTATTGCAGCCACGTTCGGTTTGCTCGCAGCTCGGATTCAGATCCCATCTTGCCGAGCTGGTTGACTTTGTGGTGGGCCTTCGAGATGCTTCGAGAGTAGCCCAAAAGTCGCTCTGGAAGTCCAAGAGACGCCTCATTTTCATTATAAATCTTTACCCCCCTTTGACCAAGTCTTCACTTTTCACTTTTACTCTCTCTCTTCCGTATTTACTTTGCTTCGAGGTCTTTAGCTTCCTGGTGGTGTCGCTAGCTGTCGCGGTAGCGTTCCTAGTTCCGGCGAAGTTTCCGACCGTAGCTGTCACTTCAAGGTCAGTCTCTTTCCCTTCTCTCTTTAGGAAAATATGGTTAAGATTTCGGCTGAGACCCCCGCCTCGGAGCAAGCCGTTGGCCGAGGGGAGAAAGAGAAAGGAGTAATGGAGCCGAGCGAGCAGGACGTTGTTCGTCCAGATGCGGAGGGCGGAGTGGCCGAGGTGCCCCAAGAAGTCGCGGCGGAGTCTCGAAAGGGCAAAGCCGTAATTACTATAGTGGAGACGCCGAGGAGAGCGGGGGAGTTCGGTCGGCAGCCCATCGCCGTGTCGAGCGTGGGAGGAGTCCGGGATTATACCGAGGATATCTTGGAGAAGGTTACCCAAGGTACGGCTAAACTGGTGGAGGAGAACGAGCCTAGGGAGCTGTCCGAGGTCGATCGCAAGATCTCGACTCTTACCGAAGCGGACCTTCATACGGTCCGAGAGGGCTTCCAGATCCCTCTCGAGTACGTGTTGCTCCTCCCTGGGCCGGGGTTCCGAGCCAACACTAGGTCCTCTCCGGACATATGCGTCTTTCCGGTCGACTCCCTCATTGCCGGTCTTCGCTTTCCCCTCCACCCGTTCGTGGTTGACGTCCTGGTTTGGTATGGTTTGAGTCCCGCTCAACTGATGCCGAACACATGGAGGCAAGTTGTGGCGTTCCTCCTCCGATGCCAAGAGATCGGAGCCAAGCCGACCATGTACCTCTTTCGAAGTCTCTTCCGACCTGTCCGGCCGAGAAAAGACGAGCAGAGGTTTTATCTTTCGCCCCGGCCGGGCGTGAAACTAATCGAGAATCCGGACTCGATCAAACACTGGAAGGACAAATACTTCCTCGTTCGGAATCTGACGCCATGGGTGATACCGACAGTTTGGGCGGACGGACTACCCAAGCGCACAAAGAAGGACGTTCCGCTGAACGCTGCAGAGACCGAGGTCCAGAAGAAGATCCTTGCTCTGCCGACGCTTAGCTGGAAGGATATCACCGAAGAGCATCTGTTCCGTGGGGGTCTCAGTCCGATCGACCCTCGTACGCTTCTGGTATTTATACTTCTCTCCGTAAAGTTTGCATTCAATTTTCTAAGTTTTTTCATTCGACTCTTGCAGAGACCATGAAGCTCGATTACAAGGCTCTGGTGGCGAAGGGCAGGTCCGAGCAGGAGAAGAAGAAGAGGCCGTCGACAGCGCCTCAGGACAGCCGAGCTTCGAAGAAGGCCTCGGTCGTGAAGGCAGCCGACCAACCGAAGGTTGCTGTCCTGAAGGAGGGGGAGATTGAGGTCCTTGTCCCTCCGGCGAAGGTCGCGGTCCCCGAGCAGGGGGGGTCGTGGACCTCGATCCCTCGGCCTCGGCTGCTCCTGCTCCTACCCCGGAGGCGGACGCTCCTGGTCCGTCGAGCGGTGGGTTCGGAGTGGCTGATGCGCTGTCCCTCCCGGTTCCGCCCCTCACCTCCGACGCGGAGAAGATCTTGACCGAGCGTCACAAACAGATCTTCGTCCCTGATTGGCAGGTGATGAACGTCGACGGCTTTTTGGGCGACGGGAACATCTGCATGGAGGCAGTGAGGCACCTGCCGACCCCGAAGGACCGAGCGACCCTGAGGGCCGGGATGGCAGGGGACAACGTGATGCAGATGGCCCGGAGCACTATGTCGGTAAGTGTGTCGAGCCCTTCTTCATTCATATTTTTTCCTTGGAATTTTTTCTAAGTTCTTGGGCTCGGATTTTAACGTGTTGTTCTCTTCCAGACCCTCTGCCACTTCAGTTGGCTGGTCGAGGAGATGGCGAGGAAGGATCAGGAGAAGGAGAAGGAGAGGACGGAGCGCGTTCGGGTTGCGAAGCGGCTTGAGTCCGAGCTGCTTCTTTCGACGAAGAGAGTCGCCGAAGTGGAGGACTTGGAGAAGAAGCTGGCCGACGCCATCCAATCGTCGAAGGATACGGCGGCCAAGCTTGAGAAGGAGGTGGCCGAGCTGAAGGAGGAGCTGGCCAGCGCTCGGTCGGGAGCAGAGAAGGAGGTTACCGAGCTGAAGGATGAGCTGGCCAAGGCTCGGTCGGAAGGGGAGACTGCTCGGAAGAGAGCCGAGAGGATCAAGGCCAACCACCTGAGGAAGGTGAAGAAGGTGAAGAAGGCCGTGCAAGAGGAGGCCGCGCAGCACATGATCCAGAATATGCTGGACGCCTACGGCCGTGCCCTGACCCACGTTGTCGCGAAGAACCCGGGCTTCGACTCGTCCTCTTATGACTTTTACGAGCCCGTGGAGGGGGAAGAAGGGATCACCGAGGGTCTTCTCGGTCCTGACGGAGAGACGGAACCCGCCGAAGGCGATGGGGAGACCGAAGCCGAGGGCGAGGAGGAGAAACTCTCCGAGGAGGAGAGCTGGAGCGAAGGCGGGGGCGAGGGTGATGGCGAGGGCAAGGCCGAGGGGTCGACGAATCCGAGCGGCAAAAAGGTCGACCCCTGACTCGGTTGTCTTCCTACTTTCAGTCTTTTTGGTTTTGTTTTCTTTTTGTAAGCCTTATTGCGGACTGGCCACCGCCTTTGTTTTGAATGAAAAGTATTTTGTTTGGCCAAAAATTTGTCCAAGTGTTGAGCCTCGGACTTAGTGTGCGTTTTGGGCATTTTGGGCGTAAATTTCTCCAACTGTCGGACCTCGGATTTATTTCCGCTTTTCAGGTGGTGTTTGGTCCGGTCACGGAGCTGGTCTTCCTTCGGAAGGAATTGGCCAATTTGAAGCGTGAACTTTCGGACAGCCGGCAGAGGCGGTTTCTCCTGCTCGGCCAGGCGGAGGAGGTCAGGGCAGTTCTGAGGAGGAACTGTCGCGAGCTGCATCAACTCCGGAAGCGCTCCCAGGGTCCTGGTTCCGAAGGGGAAATTGAGCGGCTTCGTGGGGAGCTTAAAGCCGCCGAGCAGAAGAACGACGATCTTTTGGCCGAGGTACAATACTTGGAGCTATCGGAGAGAGAGCGTTCGGCGGAAAGGGAGAAGATGGCCTCCGAGCTGGAGGGGGCTTTGGCTGAGCGTAAGAGACTATTGGCCGAAGTCGACATGCTCAGGAGGATCACTATAGATAGGGGGATTGAGGTCACCCACTATCGGCGGCTTGCAACTGATAGTCCCAATGCCTCGGGGTCGTTGAAGGCCCCTCGATCGAAGAAATTGGCGAAGGACGTCGTCTTGAGGGATCGGATTATCGAACTGGAGGAGGAGATCGCGTCGCTTAAACCTGCGCCGGAGAGGGCTAATGTTCGCAGCACGTCGTGCACCCGCGAGGAAAGTGAGAGGGGGATCACGTTTTATGAACTCGCGATGCGCCCGCTAACGACCAGGCGGAGTCCGACTGACGCTCAGAGCAGCACGGCTGTCTCGTCGAGCGGGGCATCGGTCGGCGCGGCTGTTAGGACTAGCAGTGAAGGGGGGTCGCGCTTCGTTGGTTTAGGGTCGAGCTCAGAGGGTCGGCCTCGTTGTCCTCGCGTTTCCCTAAACCGAAGCATTCCCCTTCCGAAGAGGACTTGATTATGTCACTTTTCATCTCTGTTGGCCGTTGTAATAACCTAGTTGTAGGGTTGGTCGACCGTCTGTAACACTATTATGTCTGAATGCATAAAAATTCTGAAAAACTCTCAAGTGTTTGTCTTCGGCATTGTATTGAAACTGCGTTGTTCGTTTTTCCTATTTTTCAGCTTGTAGCGGCGATCCATGGATCGGACTCCGGGCGTCCGAATGATGACTCTGCATCCGAGGCGACCTCTGGGACGGTGGTTCTGAGCCCCAGGAGTGTCGATCTGAAGCTACGCCGAGCCGAGGGCGAGTGGAGTCACCTTTTGTTGGTCCTCAGTCTCCGGGAGGCCGAAACACAACGCTTGGAGAACAAGATCGTCGAGCTGAGCCCCGTAGGGGAGGACGAGGACTCGCAGACCGCGTTCAGCAATGCTCTTCGGGTCAAAAGTATTCGGCACATTCAGTCGAAGCTTATTACCGAACGGGACGACTTGCTCTCGGAGATGGGGCACCTGCGGGCGGAAATGGCGAAGCTTCGAGGAGAGGCGGAGGAACCGTCTGCCGAGGAGGGCGAACAAGATGGAGAGGATGCATTTTTATGAAAGACAAGTGTAGTTGGTCGGGGGTTGTATGTTTTGTTTGCCGACACTTTTGTAATGGTCTACTTTGTACTGTACGCCGATATTTAATAAAATTCCCTTTCGTTGTTTTGTACGCCTCTTTGTTTAGAACTGTGTTGACCGTGCCGAACTATTTGAACTGAGTGTGTCTATTTAGCCGAACGGATCCCCAAGGGTACGACCATTTGTCGCTTAGTGGGTCTGACACGGCGATGTTTTCGAGAGTGCTATTTGGACGTGGCGAGATCTGAGCCGTTGAATGTAGGCGCGGATCTCGAGGCGGCTCGTTTTTCAAGAAAACGTTATCTTGTCGTTTTGCGCACGTGGCACGATCCGAGCCGTCTGATCGAGATCACGCACGAAAGTTGAGGGGGAAGTGTGTTTTCCCCGTTTACCAGCTCGGGAAGGCACTTGCTCGGACGCCGACCGAATGTGTTTGCCTTCGGACCTCGGCTGACAGTCAAGAGTGGTCGGGATATGTGTTCCGCACCTTAGGCATAGTCCAACGGTTGTGGGAGCAATTCCGAACGGCGATCTACCCCTGGTTCGTCCGGGGACGAACCGAGTAGGTAAAGTCGCGCCGAGAGTTGGACTCCGAACCATCGGTATAGTTCAACGGCTGTGGGAGCAATTCCGAACGGCGATCTACCCCTGGTTCGTTCGGAGACGAACCGAGGAGGCAAAGTCGAGCCGAGTGTTGGACTCCGAACCATCGGTATAGTTCAACGGCTGTGGGAGCAATTCCGAACGGCGATCTACCCCTGGTTCGTCCGGAGACGAACCGAGGAGGCAAAGTCGAGCCGAGTGTTGGACTCCGAACCATCGGTATAGTTCAACGGCTGTGGGAGCAATTCCGAACGGCGATCTACCCCTGGTTCGTCCGGAGACGAACCGAGGAGGCAAAGTCGAGCCGAGTGTTGGACTCCGAACCATCGGTATAGTTCAACGGCTGTGGGAGCAATTCCGAACGGCGATCTACCCCTGGTTCGTCCGGGGACGAACCGAGGAGGCAAAGTCGAGCCGAGTGTTGGACTCCGAACCATCGGTATAGTTCAACGGCTGTGGGAGCAATTCCGAACGGCGATCTACCCCTGGTTCGTCCGGGGACGAACCGAGGAGGCAAAGTCGAGCCGAGTGTTGGACTCCGAACCATCGGTATAGTTCAATGGCTGTGGGAGCAATTCCGAACGGCGATCTACCCCTGGTTCGTCCGGAGACGAACCGAGGAGGCAAAGTCGAGCCGAGTGTTGGACTCCGAACCATTGGTATAGTAAGAGGGGAGAAAAAACAGGCAAATTCACAAACAAAATGGAACTTTCTTTATTTGATATTGGACGGCGAACCGTTTTACATAGTAGAATTCATAGAACAGGTTACAAGTTAAAGGAGAGGAATGGCGCGACACCTCGGATTACTTAGAGAGGCGCCGGGGCGCTCTCCTGGTATTTCAGGAGGTGATCGGCATTCCAGGTCCTCGGGAGCTCTCTACCGTCCATGTCCTCAAGTCGATATGCCCCAGGCCGAACAACTTTTGTGACCCGGTACGGCCCTTCCCAATTCGGAGCTAGCTTGCTCTTCTGACTGGGGAGGGATATGGCTAGCTTTCTCAACACCAGGTCTCCTTGCTCAAGGTTGGCGGGTCGGACTTTCTTGTTGTAGGCTAGCTCGACTCTCCTTCTGTAATTCTGCTGCCGAATCGATGCCCTCTCCCTCAGTTCATCTATCAGGTCCAAGTTTCCTCTGAGTTCCCTGGCATTCTGCGCTTCGTCATAGGCGATGAGCCGAGGGGAAGGAATTCCGACCTCGAGGGGTATTACGGCATCGGCCCCATAAGTAAGGCTGAAAGGGTACTCTCCAGTGGGCGTCCGCTTGCTTGTTCGGTAGTTCCACAACACATTAGGGAGCTGGTCGACCCACTGTCCTTTGGAGCACTTGTCCAACCTCTTCTTGATCCCCGCAAGGATCTGCTTATTAGCGTTCTCGGCTTGTCCGTTCGACTGGGGGTGCGAGACGGACGAGAAACGCTGTTGAATGACGAGGTCGTCGCACAGGGTTCGGAATGCTGAGCCAGTGAACTGGGTCCCATTATCTGTCACGAGGATGCGCGGGACGCCGAATCTGCATATAATGTTCTTCCAGAAGAACTGCACCACTTTGTTCTCAGTTATCGCGGCGAGGGGCTCGGCCTCGACCCACTTCGAGAAGTAGTCGATGGCTACGACTAAAAACTTGAGCTGACCCGGAGCTGGAGGGAAAGGCCCTATCAAGTCCATTCCCCACATCGCGAAGGGGATAGGGCTCGATAGGGAGGTGAGGTTGGCTTGAGGGAGGCGTCGGATGCTGGAGTGTCTTTGGCAGGAGCCGCACTGCCGAACGTGTCGCTCGGCGTCTTGGAGAAGCGTCGGCCAGAAGTACCCATAATTCAGAGCTTTTCGGGCCAGGGACCTAAATCCCGAGTGTGCCCCGCCGATCCCTTCATGAAGCTCCTGTAGGGCATATTCGGCCTGATCCGGGGAGAGGCATCGTAGATATGGTCGGCCGTCTATTTGGGAGAAGGAGCGCTTGTATAGGACGCCCTCGATTAAGACATAGCGCTCGGCTCGGGTTCTAACTCGGCGTGCTTCTTTGGGATCTCGAGGCAGAACTCCATCCCTTAAGAATTCCACCAGTGGTTTCGTCCAATTGTCCTGCAGCGCGACCGGCAATGTCTCCATCGAGCTAGGCGTCTCGTCTTCGATGCTCGGCTTGGAGAGGACTTCGATCAGCACGGTCTGTTCAAGACCATGCAGAGAAGACGAAGCCAATTTGGAGAGAGCATCGGCCTGTGAGTTCTCCTCCCGAGGGACACGCTGGATGATGGCTTCTTCGAACCGACCCATCAGACCCCGGACCTTGGCGAGGTACCTAGCCATTCGCTCATCTCGGGCCTCGTATTCGCCCAAGACCTGATTCACAACTAGTTGGGAGTCACTGTGAACCCGAAGGTGCTGCGCCCCAGCACTTCGTGCGAGTCCGAGGCCAGCTATGAGGGCCTCGTATTCCGCCTCGTTGTTCGAAGCCTTGAAGTTCAGGCGGATCGCATACTGCAAGACGAAGCTGTCAGGGCCGTTTAAGATAATCCCGGCGCCGCTTCCTTCACTGCAAGAGGACCCGTCCACGAAGACTGTCCAAATGGGGGGCCCATTTGGGACGTGGGCGACCTCAGGGATGGTGGTCTCTACAATGAAGTCGGCGAGAGCCTGTGCCTTAATTGCCGTCCGAGGCTGATAAGTGATGTCGTGCTGACTCAGCTCTACGGACCATTTCATCAGCCGACCCGAGGTCTCTGGCTTGTGGAGGATCTGCTTTAGCGGTTGATCGGTGAGGACGATGACTGAATGAGATTGGAAGTAGGGCCGAAGCTTCCTTGCTGCCATGACGAAGGCGTAGGCTATCTTCTCTATCCTCGGATAACGGAGCTCGGCATCCCGAAGTACCTTGCTCACGTAGTAAATAGGCCTCTGGGTCCGGTCCTCTTCTCTGACCAGGACAGCGCTCAGGGACTGCTCGGAGGCTGCCAAGTAGAGGAAGAGAGGCTCGCCTGGGACCGGCTTACTGAGCAGAGGGGGGTTCACCAGATAGGCTTTCAGCTGGTCGAACGATGCTTGCTGTGCCTCGCCCCATTCAAATCCCTTAGCGCCTCGGAGTGCTTTGAAGAAGGGAAGGCACTTTTCCCCTGACTTGGAGAGGAACCGACCAATGGCTGCGAGCCGGCCGGTGAGCTTCTGCACCTCTTTGACGTTCCGAGGCGGGGCCATGTCTAATATGGCTTTGATCTTTTCGGGGTTAGCTTCAATCCCCCGCTGGCTCACCATGAAACCGAGGAACTTGCCAGAGGAGACTCCGAACGCACACTTGTTCGGGTTTAGCCCCATGTTGTACTTCCTCAACACGCCGAAAGCCTCTTGGAGGTCGGCTACATGGTCGGTGCCGCGGATGCTCTTGACGAGCATGTCATCAACGTACACCTCCATGTTTCGGCCGATCTGATGCTGAAAGACCTTGTTGACGAGGCGCTGGTAAGTGGCGCCCGCGTTCTTCAAACCGAACGGCATTACTCGGTAGCAGTAGAGGCCTTGGTCGGTGACGAAGGAGGTCTTTGGGATGTCCGGAGGGAACATCCGGATTTGGTTGTAGCCCGAGAAGGCATCCATGAAGCTGAGGAGCTCATGGCCCGAGGTGGCGTCGATTAGGGTGTCGATGTTCGGGAGAGGGAAGGGATCCTTCGGACACGCTTTGTTGAGGTCGGTGAAGTCGATGCATATCCTCCACGAGCCATTGGACTTCTTGACCATTACAACATTCGACAGCCACTCGGGATAATTCACCTCCTGGATGAACTTGGCCTTCAGCAGCTTATCTACTTCCTCCTTGATTGCCTGCTGTCGCTCGGGAGCGAATTTTCGCCTCTTCTGCTGAACCAGTTTGCACCCCGGTTCGACGCTTAGGCGGTGGACGAGCAAGTCTTCGGAGATGCCGGGCATATCCGCGGCCGACCAAGCAAATAGGTCGCGGTTATCCCGGATGCATCTCACCAGGTCGGAGAATAGCACGGTCGGCAAGGACTTGCTGACGAGGAATTTTCGGCTCGGATCCTCGTCGGAGAAGAGTACTTCTTCTAACTCGTCTGCTGGCTCGGACGTTGGGCGAGCCTTCGGCTCGGGGATCTCGAGTGTCTCGAGCGAGAGCACTGGTCCCCCGGTGGAAGTCATGTAGCACTTCCGAGCTGTTTCCTGGCTTCCCCTGACTTCCCCTACTCCCGACCGAGTGGGGAACTTCATCTTCAAATGGTATGCTGAGGGGACGGCCTCAAGGGCGGCTAGGCCGGGGCGGCCGAGGATGACATTGTATGCTGCCGGGACGTCAACGACCATGAAGTCCATGGGCTCGGTCCGGGTAGTAGGGGTGCTCCCCGCAGTAACGTCAAGGGTTATCACCCCTTCGACGGTTACCGGGACCCCCGTGAACCCGTGTAGAGTATATCCGGCCGGCTTGAGACGGTCTCGGGACAGCTGGAGGCCCTGGAAGGCCGAAAGGAATAGGATGTTGACCGAACTCCCGTTGTCAACCAAAATCCTCTGCACCTTGAAGTTGGCCATGCGGAGGTCGATGACGAGGGCATCACAGTGAGGGGTTCGGACTCCTTCGAGATCGGCGTCGGAGAAGGACACAGGCACACCGAAGCCCTTGGGAGGAGGAGCACTGTGGACCGAGTTCACCTCTCGGACGAAGGCTTTCCGAGACGTATTAGAGGAGCCGCCCATGGGGCCCCCGTGGATCATATGCAGAACCCTTTCTTCTTCGAACTCGGGTGTTACTTCGCGCCGCTCAGAGCGCTTGTTAGCCCCCCGAGGGGGAGGAGAGTTCCGATCTGTCCGATCGTTAGCCTTCACGAACTTGGCCAACTGCCCCCTTCGAATGAGGGCCTCGATCTCATCTCTCAGAGCCCGACAGTCATTCGTCTCGTGCCCGTGGTCTCGGTGGTACCGACACCACTTGTCTTTGTCCCTCCTCTTCGCCGGTTTGTGCATCCTCGGGGCTGGAGGGAGGACCCCCTCCTTTTCTACCTCCATGAGGATAGTGGAGACATTAGTTGTGAGGGGCATGAATTTCTCGAACCTGGGGGGAGGGCGACGTTGACCGCCCATGTCCTTCTGAGCTTTTTTCGACCCTTCCTCCCCCGTCGCATTCCTTTTCGATCCTGCGGAGGGCCCTCCGAAGCTGGGAAGGGCTTCGGCCTCTTCTGCTCGGATGTACTTCTCGCACCTCAGGAGGAGGTCGGCGAAGTCATGCGGAGGCTTCTTGGCGAGGGATGATCGGAGGTTGGCGTTATGGACGTTCGACTGGAACGCCACGGTAGCCACGGACTGGTCCAAGGAAGCTATGGACCGGACTTCTGCGGTAAACCTTTTCACATAGTCCCGTAGCTTTTCTTCTTTCTCCTGCCGCAGGTTCAGTAAGGAAAGACTCGTCTTCTCGGCTCGCCGGCTGCTCACGAAGTGAGTGATGAACAGCGTCTCGAACTGTTCGAACGAGAAGATGGATGAGGGGGCGAGCCTAGAATACCATTCCCGAGCCGACCCCCCTGAGGGTGGCGGGGAAGGTCCTGCATAGCACTGCGTCGGAAGCTTGGTGGATAAGCATCAGTGCCTTGAAGCTCTCGACGTGGTCGACCGGGTCGGATTCCCCTGAGTATGTTTCAAACTGCGGCGGTTTGAAACTCCTCGGAATGTGGGCCTCCATGATCGACCTCGAGAAGGGAGGTCGGCTCGGACGGAAGGTTCCGGCTCGGGACTCTTCTTCCCTGTCCATACGGCCGATGCGCCTCTCCACCTCATGGATACGGCGGATGAGCGCGTCGTCCCTCCGCTGGTAGTCGTATGATCCCCCGGACTCCTCTTCGTAGGAAGGGGAGCGCGGGCTGCGGCGCCGGTACTCCTGGTTGCGCCGAGGACTCTGTTGCCGTTGCTGTCGGCTGGGAGCCGGGGAAGGACTCCGGGTTCGGCGCCGGGGACTGGGATCCCTGGGCGGCGTCGGAACCCCCTGGGCATTCTGGCCATTCTGTCGGAGATTGAGGGCCTGCAGAACGGTCTCTTGAAACTGGAGGAACTCGGCTCGGCTGATGGGCATGTCTCGGTCCCTCGGATGGCGCCGATCCCTGGGGGACCGGGACCTCCTCCTTCGGCGCTCAGGGGACGCCGCTCGGCCTCTGCGCTCCGGGGACCTTCTGTCGTCCCGACGACGCGGCGACCGCTCACCTTGACGCTGGCGGGAGGCTCCCTCTCGGGCCCGCCTCTCGTCAAGATGAGTACGGAGGTCGTCATCCTTATGGCGGTTTTGGAGCGTGATGCGGAGGTCGGGGTGATGGGAAGCCATCGAGTCCGAGGACCCATTGTGGACCGAGACGTGGCACGGATTGGCAGGCTGCTTTTCGGGCCGAGCATTAGGACCGGACGGACCGTTGTTGGGCTGCTGCTGAGGATGAGGAGGAGGCGGGACCTGCTGGGTCAGCGGAGGGAGGTTGGACTGAAGGATAGGGTTGACCGGAGCTTCATTCGCCGGGTCGGTGGGGTTGCCCCCACGGTTCGACCCTCTGGATCTGTTCTTCTTCGGCGGCATGGCTGCAGAGGACGGCGAAAGAGGAACTGAGACTGTTCGTGTGAGTTTCCCACAGACGGCGCCAATCTGTTACCGCTGATTTCGGTGTGGGGGTAAACAGATAGAATTTGTGGATCCGAGGAAAACCTGAACAGCTTACTCAGCCTACTTGCTCCCGCCGCTACCTGCAAAGAAGTGCGAAACACCGGGGTTGATTCCGGCGACGCACCCTCCGACGCTCTTGTCAGTAATCAGCTAAAGATTAAAAAAGAGCTTAAGATGGTGGAGAAGTGATTAACCTGGTCTCGGTGGTAGAGGGGTTGTATTTATAGTCGCCTTTGGAACGATTTGGGGCCTAATTTCCTGCCTAACAAATAGGAGAAAAATCCTCCTATTCTGTTTTGGGAAGTTAGGCCTTGATTCCCTGGTGAGAGCTAATCAGGTTTATTGATTTGACCAAATCAGTGGCCTGATTCTCTTCTTGGTGGATTGGGCTTGTATCGGGTCGGGACCCGTACCCAATTGAAGTGGATCTATTCGCGGGTGGTTGGTTCTGTGAGAAGGAGGCCCAATACCCGTTTTGGATCCATCTGTATGTGAAATTACCTTTTTACCCCCGTGCTTCAGGATTCGTGATCGATCTGGACGGTCCCGATTTAACCCCAATTTTAGCCATATCAATTGCCATTATGTTCGTGAGCGCTTTGAGGCAGGGACCATTTCTCTCCATTCTGTTACCTCTTCCGAGCAGACAGCAGATTTCTTCACCAAATTCCATACTGTTCAGAGATTTAGATACTTAGTAGGCAAACTCACACTGTTTGACCCATCGTGAGTTTGAGTGGTGGTGTTAGATATTGTTATAGTTTTATATTGGTTGTAGAGTTGTTTTGATATTTGTTCTCCTCCTATATATATGTGGTATTGTACTTGGCTGATCTCAATTCAATATTCAGTATGGTTTTTCATCTCTCTGATTTATCTTAACACTTAGAACTTCTTTGTCAACCTTATAAACTTTTAATTGAAGTTATTATAGTTTTTACTTCCAATTGTTATGTCATATGATAACAAAGTTCATTTTCTTTTTAAATAATCGTAAGAGCATGCGGATAGGGACTAAAATATTACTCTTAGTGGCCTCTAACTTTAATTAATTAATTAACTAATTTTAGTCTCAATCATGCAAGAATAAAAGATTGGAATATTAATCAAGTTTGATCACCAATAGCAAGAGTCATTCAGTAATTTAATACAAAAACAACACTTTTGATGTTAGAGATATTAAGATCGATTAAGTCTCTCCGCCTACAAATATACATTTTGCGATGAATAAACAAGCATTGATTGACGTAAACACCAACTTAAACTTTATTTTTTTTGAAAGTTGTCATGGAGTAGTTAGTCAAAGGGATGGAGCAGTACATACATTTTGAATGAATTAATCTAAACAGCATTTGAAAATTTTAATAATTTTCTTTTGTTCCTTAGAACTCCTCCAAGAGTACAAGAGTCATTAGTAGCCATTCAGGTAAGCCACATTTTTTTATCCCAGTTATTTGGAAGTGATTTTGCAGTAGCCTTTTCAAGTATAAATTTCTCATCGTTCAAAATACTTTGAAAAAATTCCTTCTGTTATTTATGATAGTTATTAAAGAAATCATAGCCAACATACAAATTTAAATGAAAATTTCCTTCAATTTCAGAGTCTTGAAAACCTACCGTCAAATCTGTTTGAAACGTGAAAGTCAAACCTAAACTTTTTTTTAAAAAAAAATTTAACAAGAGGTCAAAATACCTGTGTTTATATTTTCTGCGTTTTGTACAGCAACTGGCCGACGGCATAAACATTAGTTGATAATCATCATCCCAGTTGACGTGATTAACCATTTTTTTTTTGGTTGAAAAAGTTATCTCTTTGATGTAATAGAGCTCATAGTCTACTCCCAAATGGTTAAAACATACAATTGCACGATTTTTAAATTTCGCAGTAGTTAGTAGCCAAATGTTTTGGAATCGGCGCTAACATGTAATGGTTTTCTATATCGAGGTAAAGGATCATCCTTTTCAATTAATAGCTTACATGTTATATCACATCGTAAGAACAATTATAGAAATATAAGTGAATTTATATTATAATGTCATTGTGGATTGATATGGGTAAAAATAAAACAAAATCGGGACCGTTCAAATCAGACATGGATCTTAAAGCTCTTAGGGGAAAAAATGATAATTTCAGCAGATATAGAACCGACAAGATAAGCTGGGCCATTTTCAAGCCCAACAACCCAATCCAGCTTGTAATATGGACTGTTACAACAGCCCTATCACAAAGGAGTCCGGATTCATCGAACCTAGTTTAAACCCCTTATTCCTAGAGGGTAACTGATTCTATCTGCCCATACACAATAGAGAGTTTGAAAACTCTATCTCTTCATCAAAAAAGGAGTCCAGACTCAATCTCTTCATATGGATGGCATAACCGACTCTATCTAACCACCGGAAAGTAGAGATAGATAAATATCTTGAAACTGCACCCCCCCCCCCCCCCCCCCCCCCCCCCCCCCCCCCCCCCCCCCCCGGCGAATATATATACCTCGAGACCTCCTCAGAAAATGAGGTAACTGACAACTTCGATATCAAAACCCATAATATCTTCGAGTTTCTGACTTCGGCGTTGGTGGGTCTGTCGACGGGGCCACCCCCAGTGTTTCGGACTTGTTTGTAGATCCAGAGGAGCAACCTCAACCGTTCTTAACGATCAGTTCTCGGAGTTAATTGCAGTTTTTCGTGGTCAAAGTCAACGAATAGCGAAAGTTTGATCTTTACAGTTTTATTTATAAGAATACACATATCTGTTTACTCCCACACAGAAATAAGCAACAACAGATTGACGCCGTCTATGGGAAACATAAAAGATCACCGATCCAACCTCATCGATTTGAAACTACCCTCTCAACCATACCTCCAAGAAAGAAGGCGAGGACGATGGTTACCCGTCGATGAGCCAACTACCTTCCTCCACCTCCTCCCCTCACAGAGGACCCACTTCAACAACCTCAACTCGAGCAACCCCCTCTCCAACAAATCCAACTTCTGTCTAGAGGGGCAGCACCGGGAGGCTCCCGTCGAAGCCGTCAAGAACAGCTTCCCCTTCATGACCATGTCTCGGTTCACAATCCTTCCACCGACTCGATGGCCTTGCAAGGTCCTTAGAGGTCAAGCGACATCCGTCAAATTATCTCAACCCCCAACAAAGGATTGACCTTTGAACCCGTTTGAATTAGAGTTGAACTCGTAACGAGCCCCCTAGTCGAGAACATCATGGAGACAGGAGAAGTCTCTCCCCTCGAAGGAAAGGCGTAGAAGAACCCCATCTCTAAAGGGGTGTAGAAAAACCCCTTCTCCCAGCGGACAGAGAAGCCCTCTGAGTCCCATGACTCGGAGCCATGAGCAGTTCTCCATTCCATTCACGGAGGGCCTATGGGGGGAGAATCAAACTCCTCCTGTAAGGCATTCATCTGAGAAGTTAATTTGGTACAGGACCTCCCTCCACCCAAGGGCTTCGGAGTCCCAGTGACATTCTCAGACAGAGACCTGGAAGGCGTCTGAATGCCCTACTATAACACGCCAGCTGATCTACATCGCCAGCTGATTATGTCAGATAGGTGCACAAAGTGTCAGTAAGTTCTAGTATAAACAATGTCGCAGAATCATTTGATATCATGAAGTATTTCTTGTTATCTAACCCTATTGCTAGTAAATAGACAACTACGACAGATTTAAGCCACCTGAACTTGCCCGGTTTTGCCCCCTTCACTTCAAGCCTCGTAATTTCAAGCGATCTAAATTATAGATTCATGTTCATTTTTTCTTCATGATTTATTGTGGGGTGGTATACGAGAACTGACTATAGCAGGGGGGAACTCCAATAAATAATGAGAAACCTGCAACAACTAGTTTCCGGGGATACCCCAACTTGCATAGTAAAACTCGAAAAGAACTTTTTGCCTCCCCCATTCAGCAGAGTACTCATCCAATTAAGAGCAAGGATTGTAGACATTTTCACGAGGGAATAAGAAGAACACGCAAATAAAAAGAGATCAAAATCCCCCATTAACCCTTCATTCCGTAACACATTCATAAACATTATGATCAAAGAAACCTAAAATAAAAAATCTGATTTTGAACTTGAAAAGAAACACCAAAATTTGATGATTAGGAACGGCCCGAATGTTTCACATTCATAAACATAATGATCAAAGAAACCTAGAATAAAAAATTTGATTTTGAACTTGAAAAGAAACACCCAAATTTGATGATTAGGAATGGCCCCAGTGCTTCTGAAAGACACCATTCAAGACATGCCTCGAAGATTTCATTAACTGATACAACTGAAAACCAAACAATGGAAATCGTCGCGGTAAAATCACCAATTTGACCACGTATAGCCTTAATACAATTCATGTTCTAGTTAAAGGCCAAGAATTGAATTATATGCAAATCACGGATGACTCAAAGCAAAGAAACGAATAGCAATACAGATGTAATGCATGACCAGACAAGCAAATATAAAAAAGCACAAAATAACGCTAATCACACAAGAAACCCTTAAAAAATAAAACTGACTGCAACTGTTAAAGTCTCGTTCACTGAATCACATTGCAATTGCAGGCATGAATGATAGGGAAACTTAATTTTAGGATTTGTGAAGAGATCCGCAGCTTATAGTTACCCCTAATCGAAACCCTAATTATTCAGAAACCCTAATTATCCCAATCGAAACTAATTATTCAGAATAAAAGATGTACATATTCAAAATCGGTGAACCTCAATGCCAGTGCCAGTGGCGGCGGCGGAGGAGGAGGCAGCGGATGCAGGGGAGATCTCGTCGAGATCGACGCCGAGGAAGAAGAGGAGGATGCGGGGGAGATCTCGTCTTCTTTCTTTAAGTGAAGGAGATGGGGCGACGGCGGCGGGAGGAGGGGGATGCCGACTCTGGAGGAGGAGAATTTAGAGATTGGGTTTGGGGAGATATGGATTTAGGAGCTGTAGAGGGATATAAAATATTTTGCGGGGAGAGAGAGGAAAAATTAAAATGTTGGGGGAAAATTAAATTATGGAATATACCCACAGTGTTTTCTCTCGTTAGTAAAACTTATAGTTACGGATTAAAATTTCTAAAGGTATATGATACCTATACCCACAGTTTACTATGCGTCTGTAGGTATATAATGCCTATACCCACGGTTTTAGTGATCCGTCACTATAGGTGTCCGTTAGTATATGACAAATTCCTTGTAGTGATAGTAGGATTTGGCATATCCCGTTCAATTTCGCCCTTCCTCCTCAGCTTATGTCTGATTTCACCCTTCTTTTAGCCTGCTTAAACAACTATACCTGGCATCCCACAGAGGACTTCATTTGGCACTGGAATAGTTCTGGCGCCTATTCTGTTAAATCTTTCTATAACTTCCTCAACTTTGGAGGACTTAATTTGCCTTTTGCTTACAGCATTTGGAACTGTTGTGCACCGCTTAAGTCAAAAATCCTATCCTGGCTTGCCATTAACAACAAACTATTAACTGTGGAGGTTCTTAACAAGAGGAATCTTGCTATTGGACACTTATGTCCCTTATGTCTTTATAGTCATGAGACTGCCGATCATTTTTTCCTTCAGTGCGATTTCACCCGTCCATTATGGCAGATTAGTGCTCATGCCTGGCAACCCTCCCCTTTCCCTTCCACTCTCGTATTGTGTTGGAATTCTCGTATTGTTAGGAAGGAAGCTCGTAAGTCCTGGATCCTTTTGGCCATGACTATTATCTGGGTGATTTGGAACGAAAGGAACAATCGTATTTTCACTCAGATTTCTAAACCCAGAGACGCTATTATTGATGAGTTCATTTTCTACTCTAAGCATTGTTCATCTCTCTTAGCGTTCCATAAGGTGGAGGCCTTGAGGCTCCACCGTCTGGAGGAGGCCTTGGTCCTGTTCCGCAACTCTCAATTTTCTTTTATTACATGACTTTTAGCTATTTTATTACATGTTGTTTTCTTGTAACCGCTCCTCCCTTACGCTTTTGCAGGATTGAATCCGTGATGTGCGGTTAAGGCTTTCAGGTCTCTGTTTTTTTAGGCCGTATTTTGGTTGGCTAGTGGTCAGTTTGGTTTTTGGCTGTCTGTGGTGGAGCTTTGTTGCCTGCTTTGCGACTTTTTTTAGGCCAACTGTCGGAGCTTAGAGGGGGTGTTTTGGTTACTGGTGTCGCTGGTTGTTGTTCTTGGCTCTGTTTATATAGCTCTTTAGAGCCTTTTACTCTATTATGTTCTTAATGTTTGTGCTCTTTGTTCTCTGTAAGAGAAGTTTTTTGCTGTTGCGTTTGTTAGTAATGTTCTTACCTATTATGCTATGTTTAGCTTCTATTTGTTGTGACTATTAGTGCTTGTTCTTCTCTGTTTGATGTCTCATATTTTTGCGGTGTGCTTGAGCTATTGCATACTCTGTGGTTTGATTGGTTTGGCCATTTCAGGCGGGGGAGTGTAGTTACAAGCTCTCTGTTTATTTTCGTTTTGCTCTGGTTTTGGTTGGTATTGGCCCGGTTCTGGGTGATTAGTTCAGCTGAGGATTGCTATTGTTCTTTGGGTTGTGGATTTGGTCGGTTGATGACTGATGTTGGGTTTATTGTTGTGGTCATAGCTGGTTGTTCTGCACTTTTTGCTGTCTTCTTTTTGGTTGTGTTGCTTGCGCTGTAATCTCCTCCTTGACTTCTTGGTTTAGCCAGTCTTGGATAGTCTCTGATGTGGTGCTTGCTCTGTTATCTACTCTTTGGCTACTTTCATTCGGCCATATTTAGGCTCTCTTCTGTTCTTTGGGTTCTGGTTTCGGATGATTGTTGTCTGTTGCAGGTGTCGTTCGGATCAGAGGAGTACCCTTTTTCTTCCGTCCCCCTGTCCTTTGGGGTGTGGTTGATCGTTTTGTCCATCCTTTGGCGATGAGCACCGTTCGCTGACTTTGGTGGGCTGCCCAATTTTCCCCCTGTTCCAGAGGCGCTTGCGGCCGAGGTCTCCTGGTCTGGTCGGCCTGATTCTTGTTGCCTCTAGCTTGGTTGACGTTGGCTTGTGGGGTTATGCTGTGCTGTGTTTAGTGTCTAGGTCTTCTTTTGCTTGTTGTTATTATCTATCGATGATAGTTTTTGTGTTTTCTTGTCTTGTTTGACTCTTTGTAAAATTGACTCTTGTTGTATATGGTTTTCTATTAATATATTAGGCTCTATCCACGTTTTAAAAAAAAATCTATACTTAATGAATGTTTCTTTTCCTTAATTTTGTAAAGTGATTTTTTATCTTTAGTAAAAACATTCAAATGGAGCATGCATGACTAGTCTGTGTCAGTGGGTAGAGAAAATGGTCAATAACATTACTCAACCTATTCCTGATCAATTTCATGAGCTTTTGCTGATGGTAAACACTTTTAAAAAGAAGAAAACATGTCCTGGTGCACGCTTTGATTGTTAAAAAAAAAGTCACTGTATTAATCTTATCTTCATGAATAGTTCATATGCCAGATAGGTCATGCGGACATACTCTTAACCATCAATATAAACCGTACATACAATCATTTCTGTAATGATTTTATTAAGGCTTACTATGTATTGCTTGTTCATGAGGCCGATCGGGGTGCGGGTGCATAGTGTAATATCCGTTCATCCTGTGGATGTATATATATAAATATGCTTCTTAGTGTTAGATATTATTATAGTTTCATATTGGTTGTAGAATTATTTTGATATTTGTTCTCCTCCTATATATAGGTGGTATTGTAGTTGGTTGAACTCAATTCAATATTCAGTATGGTTTTTCAGCTCTCTGATTTATCTTAACATGGTATCAGAGCCAATTATACAAATTTTATTCTCTTAAATTTTTCCATCCAAAAATTCTCAAATTCCAACAGTGAAAAAAAAAAAAAAAAAAAAAAAAAAAGAACATCGTCATCTTCAACCAACAGTGAGCACCAAATTTGAAACCATCGTCATCTCCAACCTCAGATCCCGACCTCTTCGCCGTCGAAACCCCACATCCCGACCATCTCCCTTGTCCCTTTCCGCCATCATCGACACCCAGATCAGCCATCTCCCGTGTCCCTTTCCGCCATCTCCCGTGTCCCTTGTCGACACCCAGATCCGCCTTCGTCGACACCCAGTTCGTCACAACCCAGATCCGCTATCTCCCTTGTCCCTCTCCGCCATCGTTGAAACCCAGATCCCACTACCCCGCCCCTCTCCACTGCCATACAAACCCTTCTGAACTCCTATAAAACCCAAAAACCCGACCACTCCATACCCAAACCCTCTTCTAATAAATCTCTTTTACATCTATCTCTGTTTACTGAAAAAAAAAGGTCAAAAAAAGGTCCCAAAAAAAAAAGTCGAAAAAAAATCAAAAAAAAAAATAAATAAAATTATATATATATATATATATATATATATATATATATATATATATATATATATATATATATATATATACAGGTACTACTACTTGATGGAATCTCAGTCTCTCCCACATATTTCCGCCTCTACTGACTTCCCCGATGCAACCTCTCGTTCCTCCTCCAGATTCAAACAGCAGCAACGCCACCTTCAGTCTGCGCCCGGCCTTCTACCTTCTACCAGCATCATTCCTTACCCTACTTTACCTCTACTTCTGCCACCGGTAGCACCGCCCTACTCCCTACCCCGATCCAGACAACAGCAGCATCTCCCTCCACATTGTGCTCTCAGTTACAGCAGCGCTAGTCTTTTTCCTCACAGTGCTTCTTTCCTCACATTCTCGGCCATGCCCGTCACTCCAGTCTTACCGTCTCCTGCTGATTGGGCCAATCTTTAGTAATGCCTCACTCAGTTGGAACTACAGCTTATGGGTCAGTCTATCAATGCTCGCTCCTCTGCTTCTGCACTTTCTGCCACTCCCGGTATGAATTTGTTCTGGATTTTGGATTCTGAGGCATCACATCATCTCACTAGTAATCAGACACTGTTCACCACCTGCGCAACACTTCCCTCTCACTCTCCAATGCTACACACAGCTGATGGCTCACCACTTCTTATTACACACTCAAGGACAATTAGTTCTCCCACTCTCATATTACCATATGTTCTTTACGCTCCTCATTTATCACTAAACCTTATTTTTATTAGTGCGTTGTGCGATAGTGGTCTTGTCGTTACTTTTGACTCTTTAGGTTGTTCTATTACTGATTCCTCCACCGGTAAAGGAGTTTGGATGTGCTAGTCGTCAGGGTCGTCTATATTATCTAGATTTTCTTCGTGCACATCACTCTCCATCTAGTTTTGCCGGTATTGTTTCCTCTGATGCTGATCTGTGGCACGGACATTTAGGTTATATTAGCACATCTAGACTCCAGACTATAGCTCGCAGTGGTGTCCTTGGTTCTCTCACTTTTAAATATTTATCTGATTGTCAGGGTTGTCACTTGGCCAAACACATTGCCTTACCCTTTAGTCACAAAAGCACTTCTGAAACCACTCATCCTTTTCAACTTGTTCATTCTGACATATGAGGACCCTCTCCCGTACCTTCGTGAAAAGGCTATCTTTATTATGTTGCCTTCATCGATGACTTCACTAGATATACATGGATATTTCTTATGCGTCAGCGATCTGAGATTCCTGGTATTTATCGGTTCTTTATAACTATGATTCACACTCAGTTCGGTGTGCGCATTAAAAATTTTCGATCGGACGGTACACGTGAGTACACTTCCACCACTACGAGATCGATCCTTCAGTCCCACAGCACCTTTTTTCAGCAATCATGCCCTCACACACATGAGCAGAATGGAGTAGCTGAACGCAAGCATCGTCACATCCTTGAGACGACTCGTGCTCTTTTACTCTCCTCTTCTGCTCCTCGTTCTTTCTGGGCTGAAGCTATCATGACCTCTGTTAGTCTCATCAACATTACTCCCTTGTCTGCCCTAGCTGGTATGATGCCTTATGAGGCTCTTTATTACTCACCTCCCGAGTACAGTATGCTCCGTATCTTTGGGTGCACCTGTTACGTCCTTCTCCCTCATACTGAGCGCAAGAAGCTCTCCGCTCGTGCTGCTAAGTGCGTTCACCTAGGTCTCAGTCCCGAACACAAAGCTTATCGTTGTTTTGATCTATCAACAGGTCGTGTCCGCATATCTCGACATATAACCTTTGTGGAAGACTCCCCTTACTACCTGACTCCCCTCGAGGATACTAGATTTCTCGATTCTCCTGTTGTTGCTAGCCTCCCAACTTCATCTTCCCGCATTCCTTTTGATCCCACTCCTCTGGCTCCATTCTCAGCTCCTGCCGTCCTTACACCTGTTGTTCCTCCTACCGAAACACCACCTGCATCCCCACAACAGCCAGCACTCACCCCACCTACTTACCCACCGACACATGCACCTACTCCACCGTCCTCCCCCTACACCCTGTCAGTCCACCACCTCTTCGTTAGTATACCCGTTTCACTTCTGGTATTCCTCCGGCACGTTATACACCTGATGCCACTGGTCCTTCTGACCAGTTTGGTTTTACCACCCCAGCTTCCTACTCATCACAGTTTTATGCATATCTCACTGCTATACACTCTACACGTGAGCCCAGAACCTATCAAGATGTAATTCAATATCCTGAATGGAGGAAAGCTATTGCAGAGGAATTCAGTGCATTTGATCAGACTAGCACTTGGGATGTTGTTCCTCTGCCAGAGGGCATTCAGCCTATTAGTTGCAAGTGGATCTTCAAGGTCAAATATCAACCTGATGGATCTATTGAGCGGCACAAGGCTCGTCTAGTAGCCCGAGGATTTACTCAGGAGCATGACATTGATTATGATGAGACCTTAGCTCCCGTTGCACAGATGACTACTGTTCGCACTCTTCTTTCTGTTGCAGCCACCCGCTAATGGCCGTTATACCAGATGGATGTGAAGAACGCTTTTCTTCATGGTACCTTATCTGAGGTGGTTTATATGCATCATTCTCTCGGTCTTACTACTCCTCCTCGTCATGTTTGCAGACTACGACGTGCTATATATGGTCTGAAACAGGCCTCTCGAGCCTGGTTTGAGTGTTTTCGGCTTGTCATCACCAAGGCTGGCTTTCGTCAGAGTTCCCAGGACCATTCCATGTTTATACGGTCATCACCGCAGGGGAGGGTACTTCTACTACTATATGTTGATGATATGATCATTACTTAGGATGACTCTGCCGGCATTGTATCCACCCAGAAATACCTTCACCAGTAGTTCTATATGAAAGATCTTGGAAAGCTACGTTACTTTCTGGGTTTAGAGATTGCTCATGGATCTCAGGGAATACTCATTTCTCAACAGAATTACACATAAGATATTATTTTCGCTACATGTCTCTCTGACAGTCGATCAGCCGATACACCCTTAGAGCTTCATGTGAAGCTTCGTCCCACAGATGGTGAGCTCTTTCCTGATCCCACTAGATATAGACAAATTTTTGGACAGCTTGTCTACTTATGTATGATCAGACCCGATATTGCTCACGCTGTTAGCGTTGTCAGTCAGTTTGTTTCCGCTCCTACATCAGTTCACTACGGTGCACTTCTTCGGATCCTCAGATATCTTCGGGGCACTATCACTCGCTCATTATTCATGCCTTCTACATCCAAACTAGAGCTCAGTGCATATTCTGATTCAGATTAGGCAGGTAATCCTACTACCAGAAGGTCTATCACAGGTTTCTGTCTATTTCTTGAAGGCAGTTGTTACATGTTCCTCTAGCGAGGCTGAGTACAAAGCAATGATAGCTACTACTAGAGAGATTGTTCATATTCGTTGGCTGTTGTCATATATGGGTGTCACTCTTACAGGAGCTACTCCTCTTCATTGTGATAACCGGAGTGCATTGCACATTGCAAGCAACCCGGTCTTTCATGAGCGAACGAAGCATATAGAGATTGATTGCCATTATGTTCGTGAGCGCTTTGAGGCAGGGACCATTTCTCTCCATTCTGTTACCTCTTCCGAGCAGACAGCAGATTTCTTCACCAAATTCCATACTGTTCAGAGATTTAGATACTTAGTAGGCCAACTCACACTGTTTGACCCATCGTGAGTTTGAGTGGTGGTGTTAGATATTATTATAGTTCCATATTGGTTGTAGAGTTGTTTTGATATTTGTTCTCCTCCTATATATAGGTGGTATTGTACTTGGTTGATCTCAATTCAATATTCAGTATGGTTTTTCATCTCTCTGATTTATCTTAACACTTAGAACTTCTTTGTCAACCTTACAAACTTTTAATTGAAGTTATTATAGTTTTCACTTCCAATTGTAATGTCATATGATAACAAAGTTCATTTTCTTTTTAAATAATCGTAAGAGCATGCGGATAGGGACTAAAATATTACTCTTAGTGGCCTCTAACTTTAATTAATTAATTAACTAATTTTAGTCTCAATCATGCAAGAATATAAGATTGGAATATTAATCAAGTTTGATCACCAATAGCAAGAGTCAGTCAGTAATTTAATACAAAAACAACGCTTTTGATGTTAGAGATATGAGTAATGCTTTAGCCACTACCAATTTCACTACCATTTTTTTTACTACCTTAGGTGACATACTCATATTGGAGAGTTCTCCCACCTACTCTATCATTCCCTACCTATTGGAGTGTGGCACCTAAGATAGTGAAGAGAAATGTAGTGAAATTGGTAGTGGCTCTAGCATTACTCTAGAGATATTAAGATTGATTTAGTCTCTCCGCCTGCAAATATACATTTTGCGATGCATAGACAAGCATCGATTGACGTAAACACCAACTTAAACTTTATTTTTTTTGAAAGTTGTCATGGAGTAGTTAGTCAAAGGGATGGAGCAGTACATACATTTTGAATGAATTAATCTAAACAGCATTTGAAAATTTTAATAATTTTCTTTTGTTCCTTAGAACTCCTCCAAGAGTACAAGAGTCATTAGTAGCCATTCAGGTAAGCCACATTTTTTTTTATCCCAGTTATTTGGAAGTGATTTTGCAGTAGCCTTTTCAAGTATAAATTTCTCATCGTTCAAAATACTTTGAAAAAATTCCTTCTGTTATTTATGATAGTTATTAAAAAAATCATAGCCAACATACAAATTTAAATGAAAATTTCCTTCAATTTCAGAGTCTTGAAAACCTACCGTCAAATCTGTTTGAAACGTGAAAGTCAAACCTAAACTTTTTTTTTTTTTTTTTTTTAAACAAGAGGTCAAAATACCTGTGTTTATATTTTCTGCGTTTTGTACAGCAACTGGCCGACGGCATAAACATTAGTTGATAATCATCATCCCAGTTGACGTGATTAACAATTTTTTTTTTGGTTGAAAAAGTTATCTCTTTGATGTAATAGAGCTCATAGTCTACTCCCAAATGATTAAAACATACAATTGCACGATTTTTAAATTTCACAGTAGTTAGTAG
The DNA here is from genome assembly GCA_017893485.1 of Hemerocallis citrina. NCBI lineage: Eukaryota > Viridiplantae > Streptophyta > Magnoliopsida > Asparagales > Asphodelaceae > Hemerocallis > Hemerocallis citrina. The sequence goes on along the minus strand of CM030368.1, from coordinate 203,091,579 downwards.
CCAAAAGTTTTGGAATCGGCGCTAACATGAAATTGTTTTCTATATCGTGGTAAAGGATCATCCTTTTCAATTAATAGCTTACATGTTACATCACATCGTAAGAACAATTATAGAAATATACGTGAATTTATATTAAACTGTCATTGTGGATTGATATGGGTAAAAATAGAACAAAATAGGGATCGTTCAAATCAGACATGGATTTTAAAGCTCTTAAGAAAAAAATGATGATTTCAGCAGATACAGACCAGACAAGATAAGCTGGACCATTTTCAAGCCCAACAACCCGATCTAGCCTGTAATAGGGACTGTTACAACAACCCTATCACAAAGGAGTCAGGATTAATCGAACCTAGTTTAAACCCCTTATTCCCAGGGGGTAACTGATTCTATCTGTCCATACACAATAGAGAGTTTGAGAACTCTATCTCTTCATCAAGAGAGCAGTCCAGACTCGATCTCTTCATATGGATGGCATAACCGACTCTATCCAACCACCGGAAAGTAGAGATAGATGAATATCTTGAAACCGGCCCCCACGGCGACTATATATACCTCGAGACCTCCTCGGAAACGAGGTAACTGACAACTCCGATCTCAAAACCCATAATATCTTCGAGTTTCATACTTGGGCGTCGGTGGGTCTGTCGCCGGGGCTACCCCCGGTGTTTCAGACTTGTTTGCAAATCAGAGGAGCGACCTCAACCGTTCTTAACGATCAGATCTCGGAGTTAATTGCAGTTTTTCGTGGTCAAAGTCGGTGAATAGCGAAAGTTCAATCTTTACAGTTTTATTTATGAGAATTCGCGTATCTGTTTGCTCCCACACAAAAATAAGCAGCAACAGATTGGTGCCGTCTGTGGGAAACAGAAAAGATCACAGATCCAACCTCGTCGATTTGAAATTACCTTCTCAACCATGCCTCCAAGAAAGAAGGCGAGGACGACGGTTACCCATCGATGAGCCTACCTTCCTCCACCTCCTCCCCTCGCGGAGGACCCACTTCAACAACCTCAACTCGAGCAACCCCCTCTCCAACAAATCCAACTTCTGTCTAGAGGAGAAGCACCGGGGGGGCTCCCGTCGAAGCCGTTAAGAACAACTTCCCCTTTCACGACCATGTCTCGGTCCACAATCCTTCCACCAACTCGATGGCCTCGCAAGGTCCTCAGGGGTCAAGAGACATCCATCAAATTATCGTCAACCCTTAACAAGGGAATGACCTTCGAACCCGTTTGAATTAGAGACGAACTCGTAACGAGTCCCATAGTCCAGAACATCATGGAGACAGGCGAAGTCTCTCCCCTCGAAGGCAAAGGCGTAGAAGAACCCCCTCTCCAAGGGGGTGTAGAAAAACCCTCTCTCCCATCGGACAGAGAAGCCCTCGGAGTCCCAAGACTCGGAGCCATGAGCAGTTCTCCATTCCATTCACGGAGGGCCTATGGGGGGAGTATCAAACTCTTCCCGTAAGGCCTTTATCTGAGAAGTTAATTCGGTACAGGACCTCCCTCCACCCAAGGGCTTCGGAGTCCCAGTGACATTATCAGACAGGGACCTGGAAGGTGTCTGAACGCCCCACTGTGACGCGCTCGTAATCAATCTCCACATAGCCAATCATGAGGTGCGCCGAATCCTAGTCAACAACAACAGCTCAGTCAATATTCTCTTCCTGGAAGCCTTCTAAGGCCTCAAGCTTTCTTGAGATCGTATCAAGCCTACAGGATACACACTTAACGGGTTCTCTGGGACTCCAGTCTCAATCAAAGGAATAGTAACTCTTGATGTGACCACAGGAAAAACCCCGACAACCCGGACAGAGACAATGGACTTCATGGTTGTCGATGTGAAGGCTATTTACAATGCCATTCTGGGCCGACCAGGCCTAGCAGTACTTCATGCCATACCCTCAGCTTTTCACATGAAAATGAAGTTCCGAACTAGCCAACTACCTTCCTCCACCTCCTCCCCTCGCGAAGGACCCACTTCAACAACCTCAACTCGAACATCCCCTTCTCCAACAAATCCAACTTCTGTCTAGAGGAGTAGCACCGGGGGGCTCCCGTCGAAGCCGTTAAGAACAACTTTCCCTTTCATGACCATGTCTCGGTCCACAATCCTTCCACCGACTCGATGGCCTCGCAAGGTCCTTAGGGGTCAAGAGACATCCATCAAATTATCGTCAACCCCCAACAAGGGATTGACCTTCAAACCCGTTTGAATTAGAGACAAACTCGTAACGAGCCCCACAGTCCAGAACATCATAGAGACAGGCGAAGTCTCTCTCTTCGAAGGCAAATGCGTAAAAGAACCCCCTCTCCAAGGAGGTATAGAAAAACCCTCTCTCCCATCGGACAAAGAAGCCCTCTGAGTCCCAAGACTCGGAGCCATGAGCAGTTCTCCATTCCATTCATGGAGGGCCTATGGGGGGAGTATCAAACTCTTCCCATAAGGCCTTCATCTGAGAAGTTAATTCGGTACAGGACCTCCCTCCACCTAAGGGCTTCGGAGTCCCAGTGACATTCTTAGACAGGGACCTGGAAGGCATCTAAACGGCCCACTGTGACGCGCTCGTAATCAATCTCCACATAGCCAATCACGAGGTGCACCGAATCCTAGTCAACAATGGCAGCTCAGTCAATATTCTCTTCCTGGAAGCCTTCCAAGGTCTCAAGCTTTCTCGAGATCGTATCAAGCCTACATGATACACACTTAACGGGTTCTCTGGGGATCCAGTCTCAATCGAAGGAATAGTCACTCTTGATGTGACCACAGGAAAAACCCCAACAATCCAGACAGAGGCAATGGACTTCATAGTTGTCGATGTTAAGGCTACTTACAATGCCATTCTGGACCGACCAGGCCTAGCAGTACTTCATGCCATACCCTCAGCTTTTCACATGAAAATGAAATTCCCGACTTCTACAGGAGTAGGGGGAAGTCAGAGGAAGCCAAGAGTCCGCTCGGAGATGTTACACCACCACAATGGGGGGGCTCAGTCCTCCCACTTGAAGCATTAGAGTTCCCCTAACGGAACAATCAAGTCCTCCGAACTAGTTAAATAACTCAAGGAGATCCCCCTCTTTGGGGAAGGCGGACTTGGAATACAGAGCTTCGAATAAAATACAACAAGGGTGCCTCACACCCACTCGTAGAAGTAGGTTTTCAGTTTTCAATAAAGCTGCCACTTGCGATACGACCAAAGCATGTAATAACGGCTCGCCCCCTCAAGGCGGCCACTTAGTTTGTTTCAATAAAACATAATTTTTTCTTATAAAGATCATTGCATTAGCCTCATGTCTATCCCATTGAGTCACATCTATGACTCGTTAAACAACAAGTTCGGAGTCCAGCTTATCTCCTAGGGCTGCTCCCACAACTTGCAAGGCTCAAATGACGAGTTTGGAGTCCAACACTTGGTTCAATGCTACTTTAGTTGCTTGCGAACATGGAAGTTTGGAGTGGCTCACCATTCGGAATTGCTCATACAACTCGTTAACCCCCTCAAACAATAAGTTCGGAGTCCAACACTTGGTTCAACGCTACTTTAGTCACTTGCAAACAGGCAGGTGCGGAGTAGCTCACTATTCGGAATTGCTTCTGCAACTAGTTGAAGCATCCCAATAACAAGTTTGGAGTCCAATACTTGGTTAGATGCCGCTTTAGTCGCTTGCGAACAAGCTAGCGCGAAGTGGCTCACCATTCGTAATTCCTCCTACAAATCATTAATGAATTTTAAACAACTGATTCAGAGTTCGTAATCATGACTCGAAATCGCCCTCATAACTTGCAAGTATGTGAGTTTGGGGATCAAAACGACCATTCAAACTACTCCCAAAACAGGTTGATTTTCCAACAAGCAAGTTCGGAGACAAGCTCTTTCCCAGGGCTATACCCAAAATTTGACCCAATCATACTGAATCTAGGGCTTAGCTTGCCCTTATAGGTGCTCCTGCGGCTCGACAACCCCATCAATGAGCTCCATGCTCAGTTCCTCTTCCGAGACACACCAACAACTCCTTCACTCAATGTGGCGGTGTTGGAGCCCAGCTCGTCCATAGAGCTTCTCCCGCAACTAGTTCGCCTTCAAGCATCGGATATGATATCCAACTCACTCATCCAGTTGCCTCTACAAGCTTGCTGAGTTCAAATAGCAAGTTTGGATGCCAACTCCCTCCAAGAGTTGCATCCACAAATTTGTCGGGTCCAAACGGCAAGGTCGGCACTATCTTCCTACTCGAATCGCCTCTGCAAACTTATGGGGCTCAAACGGCAAGTTAGGCATCCATCTTCCTCCTTGAGTTGTCTCTATTGACTTGCTGGGCTCAAACGGTAAGGTCAGAGCCAACCTCCTCCTCGGGTCGCCTCTACAAGCCTGCTGGGTCCAAACGGCAAGGTCGGTGCTAACCCCTTCCCCGGGTCACTTTTATAAACTTATCGGGCCTAAATGGCAAGTTCGCTTCCATCTTCTTACTCGGGTCACCTCTACAAACTTGTCGGACTCTAATAGTAAGTTCGATGTCCAACTCTCCCATAGAGCTGCTTTTTAAACTCACAAGACCCAATTTAGGAGGTGGCAACACAGAGAGTGCAAGTCGAGATGAAAAAACTTGGAAAACCCTTATCAACCTTTCCGTACAGGAGCGAAGCTCCCCAGTGAAGAAGTTCATCTTCTTAGCCTCTCTGGAACGAAACTCCTCTTCGTAGTTCCCTAGTGCCGAAGCTCCTATGCGTAGCTCCACGGAAGCGAAGCTCCTTTTCGAAGCTTCCCGATGGGGAAAACACCACGGTGCCGAAGCTCTTATTCGTAGCACCACGGAATCGAAGCTCCTAGTCAAAGCTTCCTGATGGTGAAAACACCCTGGTGCCGAAGCTCCTAATCGTAGCTCCACGGAAGAGAAGATCCACTTTGAAGCTCCCCGGTGGCGAAAACACCCCGGTGGCGAAGCTCTTCTTCTCAGATTTCCGTAGGCAGAGCTTTGTGAGCTGGTTTCAACCCTAAAGATGGACAAGTCAAAAACTAATTCTGAACAGAAGTTGTAGATCTTATAGTCATCTTCGAAACGAGTGGTCATATGCCCCAATCAGACGTCTGTAGCACCAGAAATGTCAGTTTGACTGCAGAGCTCCTCTTCTTAAACTTTCTATAGGCAGAGACATTGTGAGCTAGTTTCGACCCTAAAGATGGACGATTCGTTAAACCAGTTCTGAACGAAAGTTGTAGATCTTAGAGCCTTTTTCGAAACGAGTGGTCATACGCCCCGATCGGAGCTCTGTAGCACCAGAAAAGTTAGTTGCAATACAACTACTCAAAGGAAAAAAATTGAAAAACATTGACTGGTCAACGCCACGTTAGCGCGTTGACCAGTCAACGTTGACGTGGCAGTGGACCGCATCCCTGCCCCTCCTGACAGCACCCGCCACGTGGCGCCCTCACAAGAAGCCACATAGTAGTGGGCCCCACAGCACTCCTCGGTGCAAAAGCGAAACCGAGGAGGCTGATTGATTCAACGCTTTCCTACCGTCCGATTGCCTCGTGATCCATGCTAATCGTAGTGAATGATCCGGATTGTTCCAAAAATCGTGCTCATGATTTTACGTGCTTCACACGTGCCATGATTAAAAGAAAAGGAAAAAGGAGGTGGGGCCCACATGTCAGCACTATTCTGCAGACATGTGGGACCCGCACCTTCCTTGGTGCAAAAGCGAAACCGAGGAGATCTATTGCTTGGGGTGATTTCGACCGTTCGATCTCTACGATCAACGATCCAGATGAACTCAGGTATTATTTATTATTTAAAATTTATTTTCTTATTATAAAATTCCAGATAATTAATTTAAAAATCCGAAAATTACTTTAAAAATCTGGAAAATTATCTCAAAATTCTGAAAAATAATTAAAAATTCAGGATATTATTTTTAAATTCTAAAAAGTAATTATTATTTTAGAAAAGTTATTTTAATATTCCGGAAATTAATTTAAAATTTGGATTAATTAATTTAAAATTTTTGAAAAATACTTTAAAAATCTAGAAATTTATTTTAAAATTCTAAAAAATAATTAAAAATTTGGGATATTATTTTTAAATCCAGAAAAATATTTATTATTTTAGAAGATTTATTTTTAAATTCCAGAAATTAATTTAAAATTCGGATTAATTAATTAAGGATTCCCCAATAATGATTAAAAAGTTGGGAAAAATCCAGAAAATTCCCAAAACTCACAAAAAATTCAGTAATTCTAAAAATAATTCTGGATACTTTACAAAGTTAAAACAATGCGTTACACCACGAGCAAGATTCAAACGTCCCCGAAGGTACCGATAAGTGTTGTTAACCATTAAACACCGGCAAACTACTCCTCAAATGCTGTAAAATTTAGTCTTTAGGAGTGTGTGTGTGTGTGGGGGGGGGGGGGGGGGGGGGGGGGGCTTGTGATATGGTAAAAATAGGATAAAATTGGGACCGTTCAAATCGGGCATGGATCTTAAAGATCTACGGGGCAAAACGGTAATTTCAGCAGATACAAGCCCGACAAGATAAGCTGGGCCGTTTTCAAGCCCAGCGACCCGATCCAGCCTGTAATAGGGATGTTACAATAGCCCTATCACAAAGGAGTCCGCATTCATCGAACCTAGTTTAAACTTCCTTAATCCTAGGGGGTAACTGATTCTATCCGTCTATACACAAGAGAGAGTTTGAAAACTCTATTTCTTCATCAAGAGAGAAGTCCAGACTCAATCTCTTCATATGGATGACATTACCGACTCTATCTAACCATCGAGAAGTAGAGATAGATGAATATCTTGAAACTGGCCCCCCTTGGCAAGTATATACACCTCGAGACCTCCTCAGAAAAGAGGTAACTGACAACTCCGCTCTCAAAACCCATAATATCTTTGAGTTTCTGACTTGGGAGGGTCTGTCGCCGGGACCACCTCCGGTGTTTCAGACTTGTTTGCAGGTGCAGAGGAGCGATCTTAGCCATTCTTAACGATCAGATCTCAGAGTTAATTGCAGTTTTTCGTGGTCAAAGTCGACGAATAACGAAGGTTCGATCTTTACTGTTTTATTTATAAGAATTCACGTATCTGTTTGTTCCCACACAGAAATAAGCTGCAACATGGATGATGCTGAAGAAATGTGCTTCAGAAATGTGCTTCAGAAAATTCTCTTAGCTTATAGTTGAGACTATATGATCATTAGTGTCAGTACAAACTCTTTAGGTGATAACCGCGCAAAAAAACTATTTTGTCTTTAGTTTACCCTTTTTCTTATTATTTTTGCAAATACATGTACCTTTTTTATATTAGTTTTTGTAATCTAGGATCTATATTTTGCTCTGATAGGATCTACATTTTGTCTGATAGGATCTATATTTTGCTCCAATAAATTGATTACAATCATATTTACAGACAACCATTTCAAAATCAAAGATACGTAACTCTAACTTCTTACAAATGTCTACATTTCACATGGAATTAATTGTTAAGATAAACCAAATTTGGTCATAAGTATTTAATGAACGCATCCAAGGTTTGTCGCTTGTCAGTCTTCATCTTTTATTACTTTAGATAGTTTCCCCCTTTTCTTGAATAGATCATCGTTCATAGAATTTTCTACATTTTCCTGCGATCTTTTAATAAGTTATTGTAATTTGGGTTGAGCTGATCAGTCTATTTTGCTCAACTGAATACAATCAAATTGATCAGTACTCCAAGTACATGTTTAATTGATTTTTGCTAGAAACTAAAACCATATCAATCAAGTATCCTTCATTTTATTCTTAACTGGAGCTATCTCCAACATTAAATCTTCCAAATACCTACATCACTTACGTATTCCATTACCTACATCTCTTACTACTCATATATGCATTTACGTATCTTAATATTCTCACTTAAATTGTACTCACATCAACATGTTTAATTTACCTTAAACATAGCTTCTTTTTCTTAAACAAAAGAAATAGAAAAACTTAGCGGAGTATGATTATTGATCACTCTCTTTTATTAAGACCGATAACGTTGTCAAATTATGATGAGCTTTCTCTGATGGCACTTTTAAGTTTTAACTATATATCATGCACACTTTGATTATAAAACCAACACTTAATTACTTTATTCTTACCATCAATTAATCATGAAAAATTCATGCTGCACATGAAACTAGAACCACTCACAAATTCCATTTTTTTTCAGAGAATTATTAACCATCAGTGTCAACTGTACAAATGTACGATCAATCATTTCCTCCATGATTTCATTAAGATGATATATATATTCCGTGCATCCACGTCCTGCATATCTAAATTATTTGGAATTTGACTAAATATGCTTTCGACCTTTTACGTTTAAATTTTGCCGTACTCTCTCATCTCAACTACTAAAGCATGCATTTAATTTTATTTATTCAAGTTAAGAAAATTAAATCAAGTTTGAGTCGTGTTACTCGTGTAGGCCTATCTCAGATTGCATAAGACAAGAATAGCTAGTAGCTTACCCTTCGGTTAATTAATCTAATTTTAATTAGATTTTGGGTTGAGGTTCACACTTTTGTATGTATTGATGAATTCCATATTCATGTGCAAGAAACAGATTATAAAAGAAAAAGAATAAAAATGTCTATACTCCATATATCTCTAATAGTATAATGGAAGAAGACCTTAGTGTCATTTGTAAATTTATAAATCTACCAAATCCGTGCAATACATGTACAACTCCAACTCCCCATTATAGGCTTTATTGTATGGGGCCCATGGGCTTACTAATATTGGTAGGTTTTAGAGATATATTTATTAGAGCATCCACAATGGTGTTTCTCATTTTTTAGAAAATGACAACTACAGTAATTGAAAATAGGGTATTTGTCTGTCGTGGTTGTTCGCTAAAATTTGATAAAGACGAGACAAGTTGTTTCGTCCGATTGGTTTTTATTTTTTTAGAATTAATTAATTAGTGATTAAATATTATAATAGGTTAATTAAATAAAATAAATAATATAATAATACCTAATTAAACCCACCCTAAACCTAATTAAATCCACTAAACCTACCCCTAATTTCACCCTGAATACCTGGACGGGACATGTTGTCCCGTCCCAAGCTTTTTTGCTTGAGACGAGACAACATGTCTCGTCTGAGCATTTTTTTAATTTTTTTTTTCCAGACAAATCAGACCGTCCGATCAAAAAAAAAAAAAAATTGTCATATGAAACAAGTTGTCTCGTCCGATCCAATTAAAAAATTCAAAAAAATTTGAGACGGAACATGTTGTCTCGTCTCTTATAATTTGAGAATTGCAAATTCATTTCTCAAAAATGAGAAAGAACTGTAGCTACTTTGCCATAAAATGGCAAAATAGCAAATGACTGTAGCAGCTCATTTCTCAAAAAATGAAAAATTGACAAATATAGCAAACGATTGTGGATGCTCTTAAAGTGTGCATCGCATGCGCAAATGAAAGTTTTTACTTATTTTTTTATTAAGACGTGCAATGCACATGTAAATCTTAATTTTTATATTAATTTTTAAAAATTAACACATGCATCGCACGTGTATATTACCAGTGTGGTGTAATTGCATGAACTAGATTCCTCATTGGATATTTGTCAAAAAAAAATGAGTTTATTATTATTATTATTATTATTATTATTATTATTAATTTTCACACAGCTTGTCATTTGAATAAGAGGTTGGAATTTTTCATTGATGAGCAATAATGAAACAAGAATTAAGGACATAAATAATGAAATACAATAACAGATGAGATAAACAAAAAAGAAAAGATATTACACCCCGTGTTGCTCTAACAAGACAATTGAGCAACATAAATATGAATTAATTAATATTAACAAATAAATACATAATATTTCCATAGGAAGAAAAGTCGCTACCTCTCTGTTGCTCACCATTGATATACCAATGACACTCTTGGTCTTCGGTAGTTGCCTAGTTTTCGCATATAAAAATGAGCATGAATTAATTTGTTGCATAAGATTGCTATTAAGCTACACAATCAAAGAATTCCTCTCTATAAATTCTAGAGAGAGAAACTCTCCCCCCCAAAAAAACCCAAACCAGAGAAATCCTAAATCTGTGAGTGTGGGGGCGGCGGCGAGGGTTCGCCGCCGCCGCCCCGGTGCTCCTCCCCCGCCGTGCTACCCTCCTTCCCTCTTCTTCCCGGACCGCCGCCCCTCCTCGACGACGGCAGCCAAGTCGGTGTGCCTTCCCGGTTCGACGAAGGTCGCGCCTCCCCAGATCGCAGTTTCGTCTCGTCTCCTCAGGTCGCGGCAGAGCATCCTTCCGCGCCTGTGTCGCGAACGCCATGGATCCGGGGAAGAGGTCGCGATCACCTTGGTCCTAGCCGATGGCGAGGTGCCCCCCCCCCCCCCCCCCCCCCCCCCCCTCACATCGCTTCCCGACGACAACCCAGATCTGATATTTCCCACCTCAAGTGTGTGAGGTCGGTGGTTCGGCATGGGGCCCGTGGGGCCAGTCCAGTGGTGGTTTTGCTGTGGGTGGGGAGTGTGAAGCACGTAGTATTGCACGATTGTGGGGCTTGGGCCCGAAGATGGGGTCCCTCCATGATGTGTGTCACTTGTTTGGGTGTCCTACGATGCCGCCGATACTGTCTTCACAATGCCTACTATCAGGCTATTGAGCTTCCTCCAGTTTAGGCCAATGTCTCGTAATAGCATCGCCTCTTCCCTCAGTTTGAGAGTATGGGTCGAGATGAGTCTGTGTGGTGAGAAATTGCCTGAGAGAGAAAGAGCGTGAGAGAGGTGAATGTATCCTCTCCACGGCTCTCTCCTGGATCGTGGTGTTTGGTGGGGTGAGCGAGATAGTTGTTTGGTGAGAACTCGCCTGAGAGAGCACAATCGTGAGAGAGGTGAAGGTATCTTCTTCATGGCTATCTCTTTGGTAGCGGCTGTGGGAGTTAGTGGCGCGTTTGTAGGATGATTTGTGGAGTTGGTGGGAGGGTGCGGTTGTTGTGCATGTGCCGTGGTGTCATAATTTGGTCTACGGGGCTTGGGCCCAAAGATGGGGTCCCCCCAGCAAGGAGAAGGCAGGAATCGGCGAGTGATAAAATCCTGCCAGACTAGTTTCAGGTGGATGTGCATGTACTGTGGAGGCAGTGTACGAAGCTAACTGACGTACATACAATTTTGTTGGACCGATCTTTTGTCGGCCCACCCTCCGGGGTTGTTGGAGGGATTTGTTATTTGTACGGGTCATGCTGCTTCATTTACGTTTTATTTTCTGTCTATAGGATGTAATCTGGCCCAGTTCTCTGGGTTTGTACCATTAATTTCTTATTAATGAAACAAGGTGGCCATATTCCACATTTTCCTTCAAAAAAAAAAGATTGCTATTAAGCTCGCGAGTCCCATACTCCAAGTGCTTATCCAATGGGCAAGAGATATAATATTGTTCGAGTTCTCTTGACTATTGCCTTGTAATTAATTCAAAATCATTCATCACCTTACTGTTCTGCAACGACGAGTCTTTTATAGTTTTGTAAACATTGAACCTGTTAAGGATTGATTATAACTGAGTACAATATCTTCTATATATAGAAGGGAACCAAATACTAAACTAATACATAATCTGATATGGGACTAAATATATAACATAATATCTAACACCACATCTCAAACTCACGGTGGGTCAAACAGTGTGAGTTTACCCACCAAGTATCGAAATCTCTAAACAGTGTGAGATATGGTGAAGAAATCTATTGTCTGCTGTCTGCTGTGAAGATGTAACAGAATGAAGTGAAATGGACTCTGCTTCAAAATGCTCACGAACATAGTGGCAATCAAAATCTCTTTATGTTTTGTTCGCTTGAAAGACCGGGTTGCTTGCAATGCACCCCGGTTATCACAATGAAGAGGAGTAGTTCCTGTAAGAGCGACACCTATATCTGATAACTACCAACGAATATGGACAATCTCTCTAGTAGTAGCTGTCATCACTCTGTACTCAGCTTCTGTGGAAGAACATGCAACAACTGCCTGTTTCTTGCTTCGCCATGAGATCAGTGAATCACCAAGAAATAGATACATGTGGTAGACTATCTGGTAGTAGGATCGCCCGCCCAATCTGAAGTAGAATATGCACTAAACTCCAGTTTAGATGCAGAAGGCATGAATAATGAGCGAGTGATAGTGATCCAAAGATATCCGAGAATTCGAGGAAAAGCAAGCACTATAGTGAACTGGTGTAGGAGCAGAAACAAACTGACTGACAATACTGACTACGTGAGCAATATTAGGTCTGGTCATGCATAAGTAGACAAACTGTTTAACAATCTGCCTGTATCTAGTGGGATCGGGAAGAAGCTCACCATCTGTGGGACGAAGTTTCACATGAAGCTCTAAGGGAGTATTGACTGATCAACTGTCAGAGATACATACAACAGAGATAATGTCTGATGTTGTAACACCCCGAATTCCAAATAAGTCTGAATTCGAAGTTCCACATGATCTTTACACTTCACTTCGTACAATTTTATAAGAAATTTAAAACTTTTTATACAACAATGTTTATATCAACGCAGCAGAATTATAATTATAACATGATACATGAAATGAATAACAATTTGAACATTTCTTTAAGCAGCATTCATTCTTTAGTCCTTTCATTCATTTTATCCTGCATAGAAACTATGGGCATGTCAGTTGCATACAACTGACGCTAGGATATTGATATGGCTAAAAATAGGGTTAAATCGGAACCGTCCAAATCGGGCACGAATCTCAAAGCCTGGGGCAAAATGGTAATTTTACCTATAAATGGGTCTGAAGCGGGTACTGGGTATTCTCTTGGGAAAACCGAATAGCCCGTGAACGGGCCCATCTCAACTGGGTGCGGGTTTCAACCCGTAGCGAACCCGGTCCAGCAGGATAGAATTAGGGTTTCTGATTAATCCTAATCAACGGTCCTGATTCGTATCTATCCTTTCACTGGGAATTAGGAATTACATTCCTAATCTAATCCTAGGGATTACATTCCTAATCTGATCCCAAAGGCGGCTATAAATACCCCCCATCCACCACCATTAAGAGGTAATCAATCTTTTGCCAATTTACGCTCTCTCATAATCTTCCTGATTACTGACTTGAGCGTCAGAGGGTGCGTCGCCGGGATCAACCCCGGTGTCTCACACTTTTTGCAGGTGAACGGCGGGAGTCAGCGGTCAAACTCCGACGGAAGAAGTTAAGGTTTGATTATTCGGTTCTCCTAAGAATCCACAAATACTATCTGTTTGCCCCCACACCAGATTTAGCGGTAACAGATTGGTGCCATCTGTGGAAACCAACGAATAGCAGCCCTTCCTCTTCCCGTTGGTCGGATCTTATCCAGCCATGCCTCCAAAGAAACTTAGATCTAGGGGGTCCAACCGTGGACCTACTCTTCAACAGGAGAACCCCCACGGTCCAGCCACAGGGACTCCCTCCTGACCAAGCCCCGCAGTAGGACCAACTTCCTCCTCAGAATCTTCAACCCTCTCACGGTCAAACCGGTCCCCAGAATGCTGGTGCGGGGGTCTCCCGTCCCAATCCTCAGAAACAACCTCTCCAATATGATCGCGTCTCCGTACACAATCCCTCTACCGATTCCATGGCATCTCACAACCCCCGAGCTTCCGACGACCTTCGCAATATCATTCTCAATCGGCAGAAGGAAGAGGATCTTCGCCGCCGTTTGGATGAAATGCAGGCCCGAGAGGGAGCCTCCCGCCAACAACGTCCAAATGAGCGATCTCCTTATCCCCAAGACTACAGAAGGTCCTCTCCTCGCCTAGGGCGGGGAGAGTCCCCCGGCCACCATAGGAGAAGACCTCACTCTCCTACTGGTCGGCAACCTCCGAGGAATGATGATGCACCCATCACTCATGCCGAGTTCCAGCAATTCCAAGCAACCATCTTACAAGCCCTCAATCACCGACCCAACAAAAACAATGCTCAGGGGGTCCCCACTCCTCCTCCAGTCCAAAGTCCTCGCCGATGGTCCCTAACTCCTCCCCCAGCTCCTAGCAGCCCCCAGCACATTCCTAGTCCTCGCCATTCCCAGAGCTACCATCGTCGTAGCCTCTGCTCTCCCTCGTACGAAGACGAGTCCAGAGGCTCGTTTAATTACCGTCGAAGGGATGACACTGTCTACCGTCGTCTCCACGAAATGGAGAGGTGCTTGGGTCAGCTAGACAGAGAAGAAGAGCTTAGAGGAAGGACCCTCCGTCCAAGCCGACCTCCTTTCTCTGCAACCATCATGGAGGCGCCCGTTCCAATAGGCTTCAAGCCTCCACAATTCGAGACTTATTCTGGGGAGTCTGACCCCGTCGATCACATCGAAAGCTTTAAGACCCTCATGCTAATCCACCAAGCTTCCGATGCTCTGCTGTGCAAAACCTTCCCCACTACTCTCAAGGGCCCGGCCCGGGAATGGTACCCTCACCTCGTCCCATCCTCAATATTCTCCTTCGAGCAATTCGAGACCCTCTTCGTCACCCACTTCGTGAGTAGCTGCCGAACTGAGAAGACCAGCATTTCGCTACTCTACCTTAACCAGAAGAAGAGTGAGAAGCTGAGAGACTATGTGAAAAGGTTCACCGCGGAAGCTAGATCCATCGCTTCCCTCGACCAGTCGGTCGCTGCAGCAGCATTCCAATCAAATGTCCTTAACTCCAGCATTCGGTCCTCCCTTGCCAAGAAGCTCCCGCAGAACTTCTCCGACCTCCTTCTCCGAAGCGAGAAGTATATCCGGGCTGAGGAAGCTGAACATCGCCCCACCTTTAAGGGGCCTTCCTCCGGAACCAAAAGAAAGGCAAGTGAAGAAGAGGGAGTCAAGAAGCTCCAGAAGGACAATGGTGGTCAGCGCCGCCCTCCCCCCAGATTTGAAAAATTCACTCATCTTAATGCCAACATTTCCACTATTCTCATGGAAGTTGAGAAGGAAGGGGTGATACCTCCTGTCCCGAAGACGAACACCCCTGGCAAGAAGAGGGACAAAGAGAAGTGGTGCCGACATCACCGGGACCACGGCCACGACACCAATGATTGTCGGGCCCTAAAGAATGAAATCGAGGCCCTCATTCAGAGGGGGCAGCTGTCTAAATTTTTGAGAAAAGACCGAACCGATCTTCCTCCTCCCCCCCGGGGGGCTAATAAGCGTCCTGAAAGGCGTGAAGAAACTCCCGAGTTCGAAGAGGAACGCATCCTGCATCTCATCCATGGGGGCCCCATGGGAGGCACCTCCAACTCCTCTAGAAAGGCTTTCATAAGGGAAGTCAACTCAGTACATGGCATGCTCCCTCCCAAAGGCCTCGGAGTACCGATCACTTTTTCAGATGAAGACCTTAAGGGTGTCCGAATCCCCCATTGTGACGCACTAGTCATCAACCTCCATATGGCGAATTTTAAAGTGAAAAAGATACTGGTGGATAATGGCAGCTCCGTTAACATCCTCTTCCTCGCTGCTTTCAAAGGGCTCAAACTATCCCGGGACAGGTTTAAGCCCGCCGGCTACACACTCCACGGGTTCACGAGAGTGCCAGTGACTATCGAAGGAGTAATCACCCTCGACGTAACCGCTGGCAAAACTCCTCCTACCCGCACGGAGCTGATGGACTTCATGGTAGTCGATGTCCCCGCTGCTTATGATGTGATTCTAGGCCGACCTGGCCTAGCTGCTCTAGAGGCCATCCCATTGGCTTATCACCTCAAGATGAAGTTCCTCACCAGGGCAGGGGAAAGGGAAGTAAGAGGCAGTCAAGAGATGGCCCGAAAATGCTATATGACCTCCACCGGAGGTCCAGTTCTCTCCCTCGAGACTCTTGAAATTCCCCAAGAGGGTGTCCGGCCAACGTCCGAGCTGGTGGATGAATTGGAGGAAGTGCTCTTCTCCGAGCAAGATCTGAACCGCAAGTTCTTTAACAGCAAGACCCTTCCATCCACCCTATGCTCCGACACAGTCCAATGCATTAGAAAGAACTGCAACCTCTTTGCTTGGTCGGCTGCCGACATGCCAGGTGTCTTCGAAGAGCTCCTCGATCGTCCACCACCTGAGTGTTGCCCCGGGGTCCAAACCGGTCCAACAGAAAAGATGCAAATTCGCTCCTGAGCGCCAACAAGCTATCAAAGAAGAGGTGGACAAGCTTCTTAAGGCTCGGTTCATACAAGAGGTAAATTACCCTGAATGGCTCTCCAATATGGTCATGGTAAAGAAGTCCAATGGGAGCTAGAGAATCTGCATCGACTTCAAGGCTCTCACGGGGGCTAAGGGCTTCAAATGGGGTCAACAATAGCAGGATTCATTCGATCAGCTTAAAGCCTATCTAGTTAACCCCCCTCTCCTCAGCAAGCCTATTTCTGGGGAAACACTCTACCTCTACTTAGCTGCCTCTGAACAGACCCTCAGTGCTGTCTTGGTGAGGGAAGAAGACAAGGCTCAGAAGCCCATCTACTATGTGAGCAAGGTACTTTGGGATGCCGAGCTCCGTTATCCAAGGCTGGAGAAGATGGCGTACGCCTTGGTCATGGCAGCTAGGAAGCTTTGCCCGTATTTTCAGTCCCACTCGGTGGTCGTTCTTACCGACCAACCGCTGAAGCAAGTCATCCACAAGCCGGAGACCTCTGGCCGCCTCATGAAGTGGTCGATCGAGCTGAGCCAGTATGATATATCATACCAGACTCGGACCGCGATCAAGGCTCAAGCCTTAGCTGAATTCATCGTGGAAAGCACCATTCCTGAGGTCAGTTAGGCGGCAAATGGACCTTCTATTTGGACGGTATATGTAGATGGATCCTCTTGCACCGAAGGGAGCAGAGTCGGGGACATTCTGGCAGGCCCAGATGACTTCGTTCTCCAATACTCCATCCGCATCAACTTCAAGGCCTCCAACAATGAAGCGGAGTATGAAGCCCTTATAGTCGGTCTCGGAATGGCCCGCAAAGCAGGGGCATAACGTCTCCGGATATTTAGTGACTCTCAACTGGTCGTAAATCAAGTCTTGGGCGAGTACGAAGTGCGAGATGACTGAATGGCTAAGTATCTAGCCAAGGTCCAAAATCTCATGACTCTATTCGAAGAGGCACTTATTCAGCGAATCTTCAGGGAGGAAAATGCCCAAGCAGATGCCCTCTCCAAGTTAGCCGCTTCCTCCCTCTATGGTTTCGAGCAGACCGTCCTGATTGAAGTGCTCCTGAGACCAAGCATAGAAGAAAAAACTTCCGACTCGATGGAGTCACTGCCTGTTTAACTTCAAGATAATTGGATGAAACCCCTGGTAGAATTTCTAAGGGATGGGCTCCTCTCCGAAGATCCTAAGGAAGCTCGTCGAGTCAGAACCAGAGCGGAGCGGTACACCCTTGTTGAGGGGGTCTTGTACAAACGCTCCTTCACACAAGTAGACGGCAGGCCTTATTTGAGGTGCCTCTCCCCAGAGCAAGCCACATACGCCTTGCAAGAGCTTTATGAAGGCATAGGCAGGGCACATTCAGGGTTAAGATTCCTCGCCCGGAAGGTGTTGAATTATGGATACTTCTGGCCAACCCTCCTACAAGACGCCGAACGACACGTTCGGCAATGCAGCTCTTGTCAGAAGTATTCCAACATTCGTCGCCTACCTCAAGCTCAGCTCACCTCCCTATCAAGTTCGATCCCTTTCACAAAGTGGGGGATGGATTTACTAGGGCCGTTTCCACCAGCTCCCGACCAACTCAAATTTTTAGTCGTGGCAATCGACTACTTCTCGAAGTGGATAGAGGCCGAGCCCTTGGCTACAATCACTGAGAACAAAGTACTTCAGTTCTTCTGGAAGAGCGTCATCTACAGGTTCGGCGTCCCTCGGGTCCTCATAACCGACAATAGAACACAATTTACAGGGGCCGCATTCCGAGCTCTGTGTGAAGACCTTGCCATCCAACAACGCTTCTCCTCTGTCTCCCACCCGCAGTCGAATGGTCAAGTAGAAAATGCTAACCGACAAATCCTCTCCGGTATTAAGAAGAGGCTGGACAAGTCCGCCAAAGGCTTATGGGTTGATCAGCTTCCTAACGTACTGTGGAATTACCACACTACGAAACGGACCCCCACAGGAGAGTCGCCATTTAATCTCACCTATGGGTCCGAAGCTGTGATCCCCTTAGAAGTTGGTGTACCCTCTCCTCGCCTTATTGCTTATGAAGAAGAGCAGAATGCCAGAGAGCTTCGGGCGAATTTGGATTTGATTGACGAGCTCCGTGAAAGAGCTTCAATTCACCAACAAAGCTATCGAAGGAGGATTAAGCTGGCCTACAACAAGAGAGTCCATCCCACCGACCTCAAAGAAGGGGACTTGGTCCTCAGAAAGTTAGCAATCTCATTCCCCAGTCAGAAGAGTAAGCTAGCTCCAAATTGGGAAGAACCCTACAAGATCAAAAGAGTGGTTTGGCCCGGGACATACCGTCTAGAAGACCTTGAAGGCAGAGAGGTTCCCAGGACTTGGAATGCCGACCATCTCTTAAAGTACCAAGAGAGCGCTTGAACGCCTCTCTAAGTACCTTCAGATGTCGAACCGTTCCTTTCCTTTCACTTGTATTTTTCTTTTTTATTTCTTCAATGTAATAACGGCTCGCAACTTAGAAGCAGCCGACTATTAGTTATCAATAAAGAACTCTCTTTTCCCGTATTCCTCTTGTGATTGTTTGCATCTCTCTGTTTTTAATTGCTTTTATTTAAACGACGAGTTCGGAGTCCAACACTTGGCTCGACTCTACTTCACAAGTTCGCTCTTAAGCGAGCTAGAAGTGGTTCGCCATTCGGAATTGCTCCCACAACCATTGAAATATAATCAAACGACGAGTTCGGAGTCCAACACTTGGCTCGACTCTGCTTCGCAAGTTTGCTCTTAAGCGAGCTAGAAGTGGTTCGCCATTTGTAATTGCTCCCACAACCATTGAAATACAATCAAACGACGAGTTCGGAGTTCAACACTTGGCTCAACTTCGCTTCGCAAGCTCGCTCTTAAGCGAGCTAGAAGTGGTTCGCCATTCGGAATTGCTCCCACAACTGTTGAAATAACGACGAGTTCGGAGTCCAACACTTGGCTCGACTCCGCTTCGCAAGCTCGCTCTTAAGCGAGCTAGAAGTGGTTCGCCATTCGGAATTGCTCCCACAACCGTTGAAATACAATCAAACGATGAGTTCGGAGTCCAACACTTGGCTCGACTCCGCTTCGCAAACTCGCTCTTAGGCGAGCTAGAAGTGGTTAGCCATTCGGAATTGCTCCCACAATCGTTGAAATAAGCCCTCGCTCCGCTGACGCACACGAAATTTCTACAACTAGACTAGACAGGCGAGAAGAGCGAAATTTCTACAACTAGACTAGACAGGCGAGAAGAGCGAAATTTCTGCAACTAAAGTACTCGGAAGAACTAACATTTGGATCTGATGGTTCGTTTCCAAAACCAGAGGGGCCACCCTACATCTCCAACACACGAACATCAAAAAGTAAACGAACTTTTATTTTATTAAAGAGTTCAACAAACAAAATGTTAAAGTTACAACACCAAGTTACTACAACAAGGTATCACAAAAACTCAAAGAAGCATAATACAACTTATTTAACACTTCTTCGGAATGGGGACGTTTCGGTTCAGGGACACACGGGGGCAGCACCGCTTAATCTCCTAGCTCGTTTCTAGGCCGACGAACCGAGACGCCTCTTCGGCACTGCCTCTAAATGTCGCTCCGATGGAGGTGCCACTAGACGAGACAGCCACACCACTCTGAGAATCAGCCGGACTCCGCCTGATGGCAGGTGGACGAGTCGCGAGCTCGTAGAAGGAGATCCCCCTCTCGCTCTCTTCGCGAGTACACGTTGTGCTTCGGATGTTAACTCTCACAGGCTGAAGCTTAAGGCGGGCGACCTCTTCCTCGAGTTCGACGATTCTATCCCTCAAAGTATCGTCCTTCACAGATATTTTGAACCGAGGAAGTTTAGCCGAGCCTGCATCACCAGCACTGTCAGTGATGATGCGACGAAGGTTGGTCACTTCGACGCTTTTGTCGACTGTAACCCTCCTCAACTGCTCGACCTTCACCGTGAGCTCATCGCGCTCGGCCATCAGCTTTCCCACTGTCGAGGTTAACTCGTCCTCCTCCACCGAAAGCTCCTCTTCAGCTATTTCCAAATGGCGAACCTCCGCCAGCAGTTCACTTTTCTCTTTCTCGACATCGAATAACACCCTCTTGAGCAACTCCACCTCGCCTTCAAGACGAGCTTCGCGAGACCGCTTCCATAGTTCTGCACGAAGGCAGACTGCTTCGGAGTCCGAACTGAGTTGGACGATCTGAAAGACGGAAGCATATCAACACAAAAAGACAAAAGGCAGTGCTCAACACTTGCCGAGGTTCAAAGAAATTCCGAGCCCAACACTTAGCCAAATTTCAAAAAGAAAACTCAACACTTGGACAACATTTGAGAAAAGAGTTCGAACAAAATTTTATTCACGTCAGAAGAGTGGTGGCCAGTCCGCTATAAGGCAGTACATTAAAAGAAAGAAAAAATTACAAAAGCGAGGGGATCAAGGATCCACCTGGGGCGGCAGCTCGGACACAGGCGCCTCGGTAGATGTCCCCTTGCCCCCCCCGTCGCCACGGCTTGGGGGTCGGCCACCACGATCTCCGGATCGGCAGGCGCCACGCCGTCCCGCTGCTCGCCCTCCTTCTCTTCTTCCTCCTCCTCTTCTCCCTCCTCCTCTAAGCCTTCTTCCTCGCCGTCGGGCCACAACCGGTACCCCACCCTCTCGAAGCCAGGGACTCGAGCCTCGACATGGTCGAGCGCTCTCGCGTAAGACAACTCCATGTTTTTGGCCATATGGTTCTTCGCCTCGGCTTCGATCTCCTTCCTCACCTTCTCCACCGCCTCGGCTTGTTCTGCCTTCACCGCCGCGGCCCTCTCCTCGTCGGCCTTGGCGACCTCCGCAGCGAGCTTCTCCTTCGCTCGCTCCAAGGCCGCCTTGAGGTCGGCGACCCGAGCCTCCAAGGCCTTCGAGTGACGCTGCTCCGCGTCGAGCTGCTTCACGGCCCTCGCCCGTTCTGCTCGGTCCTTGTCACTAAGGGCCTTCAGCTCCCTCTCCTGCTCGGCAAATTCTTGGATGAGGTGGCCGAAGTGGCAAGTGGCCTGCAAAAAGCAGTAGTTAGGACGCAGTAAAAACCGAGCTGTGGACTTAGAAAATTTTCAAAAAGCAAGAGTCAAGACTTACCGACATAAGCGACCGAGCAATTTCAAAGGTGTCGTCGCCGGTTGTCCCCGCCTTCAGGGTGGCTCGGTCCTTTGGGGTCGCAATATGTTTGACCGCCTGCATGCACATCTACGAATCGCCTAGGAAGCCATCGTGGTTCTTCACCTGCCAGTTGGGGACGAACAACTTCTTGTGGGCCTCGGTCAAAATCTCCTCGGCCTGAGGAGTCAAAGAAGGGACCTCGAGCGCGAACGCCGCTGAGATGGAGAAAGTCTCACTTGCCGGGGCAGACGGGTCAGGAAGGACGGCCACCACCGAAGACGGTGCCTGAGGAGCAGGAGTAGGAGTGGCAACGACCGAGGGAGCCTTGGTGGGTCGGCCGGACGTAGGACCCGCGCTCGTCCTCTTCCTTTTCCTGCCGTCAGCAACTTTGCTCCACTCCGTCATCATACCCATAAAGTCCATCTTCGGCGCCTCTGTTCAAAGTAACAAAAGAAAAAAAAAAGTTATAAAAACGTAGAAGGCATTGGAAAAGAATTGCAGTGAGATGTCAAGAGTGTACTCGGGTCGATCGGACTAAGGCCCGACCCGTGTAGCACCTCCTCGGTCATCTCTCTCCAGCTCAACATCGGGAGAGCGATTATCTTGGTTGCCACCTCCTCCTCGGCAGTTGTCAACACTGGGTCGGCCCTTGCAAACTTCGGCACCTCCGCCTTCCACCGAGTCGGGAAGTCCAATGTCGAAGGCCCCTTTATCAGGAAAAACTTCTCATTCCAATGTTTTATCGAATCCGGATTCTGTATTAACTTAACGCCTCTCCGGGGTGACAAGTAATAGCGAGGCTCGAGCTTGGTCATCCGGTTGATTCGGTATAAGATTCGAAGGATGACGAGGTCCGGCTCGACTTCGTCAATACAGCACTGGAGCAAGAAGGCGAGCACATGGCGCCAGGTGTTCGGCATGAACTGCACAGGGGCCAGACAGTACCAGTGAAGGACCTTCAACACAAAGGGGTGAAGAGGGAAGCGCAGACCAGCGTTCAAGGAGTTAAAGTCGAAGACGCACGTGTCCGATGACAGGACGGTGTTCGCTTGCATTCCGAGGCCGGGGAGGATCAGCCTATACTCCGGAGGGATGGCGAACCCCTTCCTGATCCGGAGGAGATCCCGCTCGGATAGCACCGAAGCGAGATCATCCACCTCGGTGACCTCCCTCGGGTCACTCTCCTCATAAGTCGCTGAGCGACCAACGATCGCCTTACTCAGGAGATCGCTGCTGTACTGCCTTATCCCGGCATGACCGGACAGCGGGCCAAGCATCCGACCCGACTCGGGGGCTCGTCTCTCAGTCTCCACAATCTCCTCGACTATCGAAGATCGGGACACTAATCTCTTCTTCTCCTCGGCCGCAGACGACCCTACTACCTCCTTCCCCTTTCTACGGCTCACTACTTCCCTCCTCTCTTCGGCACTTCGGCCTCCCGAGGACGATGCCTTACTTCCCGAGCTCACTCTTGACATCTCGAATAAATATCTAAGGCAAAGAGGACTAACCTTGATGTGACGTAGCTTTGAAGTGACATTCACGGTCGGAAATAGTTCGCCGGAAATCGCCTGGCCCACGCGACAGCTAGCACAACTGCCTTGGAGCGCAATTCGCCACTGGCAGAGCAAATCGAGAGCAAAAGTAAAAACTTGGGAGTAAAAGTAAGAAATGAGCTGGGGGGGGGGGAGAACTTATAGCCAAGAAAGCGACTGTTGGGCTTTCAAAACGTTTTATAGCCCACTAAGGGAAGGCAAAACGACAAAACAGGGAAAGCTACGACGTTCCAAGGGAAAGGCACGTCGGTTCGCTTAACACCACCACTCGACGACTCGTGGCAGGCAATCTGACGAGGTGATGAGGTACCGACCTCCACATATGGGGAAAAATACCGCCGAGCTAGTTTCACCGTCAGTTTGTCTCAAAATTCGCGTCAAAACATGATGGACGGCTCAGATCATGCCACGCCCACAAAATGACAAGATAATGTTTTCTCGTGATCTGAACCTCCAACTTCATGATACGTGCCATGATGAACGCCTCGGATCTCACCACGTGGTTCGAAGACTCGATCCGAGCTCCTGATTCACCGGAGCGCTCGGTCGAGCCACCGAGCCACCATCCTCCCGGGCCGAGGTGAGGAGGTACCGACCTCCACATATGGGAAAAAATACCACCAAGCTAGTTTCATCGTCAGATTGTCTCAAAATTCGAGTCAAAACATGATGGACGGCTCAGATCACGCCACACCCACAAAACGACAAGATAGCAATTTTTGCGATTTGCTCCATAATGGACGCTCCGGATCGCGCCACGTAGCTCGGCAGATCGCTACGCGCTGATCCACCGAGCTACCGAGTATTCGAGCCAAGGCGCCGAGGTGCCGACCCTCGCATACGAAGAAAAAACTCGCCGAGCTACCCAGACCGTTCGATCCTCCAGAAAACCGTGCTCAACTCTGATGGAGGGCCCAAATCGCACCACGACGTAATTCGGTATTAAAAATTAATTTTTATTTATTAAAATCGTTTTATTTATTTAAAAAAATGCGAAAAAATGATTAAAAATTCGTAAAAATTAATTAAAAATTCTAGAAAATAATTATAAATTCGGGAAAATATTTTTGAGCCCCTGAGTAAATAATTATTGCCTAGAGTGGTTGATTAAGGCCCCCGAACGATGAATTAACACTTCGCAAAATTAAATAAGTGATCCGAAAAATAGATAAAAATTAAGGAAAAATTCCAGAAAACCAAAGGGGCTCAAGAAAAACTTAGAGCGTGCAACTAATCCGGAAAATCACCATACTACCTCATACAAAGAATCAAAACCTCCCATTTGGACTCCGATACAACTCTGCAAGCCATCAAAACAGTAAAACTACTCCTTAAAGGCTGATCAAACTCATCTTCGGGAGTGGGGGGGCTCGTGATATGGCTAAAAATAGGGTTAAATCGGAACCGTCCAAATCGGGCACGAATCTCAAAGCCTGGGGGCAAAATGGTAATTTTATCTATAAATGGGTCTGAAGCAGGCATTGGGTCTTCTCTTGGGAAAACCCAATAGCCTGCGAACGGGCCCATCTCAACTGGGTGCGGGTTTCAACCCACAACGAACCCGGTCCAGCAGGATAGAATTAGGGTTTCTGATTAATCCTAATCAACGGCCCTGATTCGTATCTATCCTTTCACTGGGAATTAGGGATTACATTCCTAATCTAATCCTAGGGATTACATTCCTAATCTAATCCCAATGGCAGCTATAAATATCCCCCATCCACCACCATTAAGAGGTAATCAATCTTTTGCCAATTTACGCTCTCTCATAATCTTCCTGATTACTGACTTGAGCGTCGGAGGGTGCATCACCGGGATCAACCCCAGTGTCTCGCACTTTTTGTAGGTGAACAGCGGGAGTCAGCGATCAAACTCCGGCGGAAGAAGTTAAGATTTGATTATTCGGTTGCCCTAAGAATCCATAAATACTATCTGTTTGCCCCCATACCAGATTTGGCGGTAACAGATATAATACATCAATTTCTCTTACTTGGAAAGCACATACTTGTTCACAAACAAAGCTAAGGGGGATTATCTTATTGATGTCATGTGTGATGGTGCACTTAGTCTTAATGCAGTTATTTATTATTTCATGACACTAATGCACACTTTTTCAAACTTATGCATCCTATTCTACATAAATCCGAGGGCAAACCCTTAACCGTTCTTCATCTTGTAGGGTTGAATCCCTTGTCATGAGTTTAACTATTACGGTACCTACGGTAAGTATCCTAGATATTTTATGAATTACAAGCCCATGTCCAGACAGCCTGGAGGAGAATCCCATGTCTTGACATAACGCATCATGCAGACAACCTATGGACAATTCACATCCGTCATGGAACGATGACACTTCGTAGTCACCCAGCACCCCACAAGCATCGCCATAGTCCTGATAATTCCGGAGATGTATCCACGTCATGACATGACGCATCATGCAGACAGCCTGTGAACACTCTCACACCCGAGGCCCTCATACTTGTGTTTTTCTCTTGCTTTCATCACATCTTCACTATAGTGTAGTCCTTAGATATTTGGATCATGAATAAAATTAACACCTTAAAGTTAGCGTTACCTCTACACCGGTCTTAAACATCAACTATTAACCACGACCCAATCTTTGTCTTTTATTATCACATTTCTCTTCAAAATTTCATTCATGCCGATGTAAGGACTTAGCTAAACTTTAATTCCAACCTCCTTTCATGTTCATCAAATTGAGTGTTTATACTAAAAAAATTTCTACAGTCCATCATGATCTTTTTATTTTATTTTCCATGCACACTTGCATATATTAAACATCAAATTTCATTTATTAACTTACTCAAATTTTCCATGTCGAAAATCTCAATTTTAATTTCTACACAAAAATTCTTTACATTCAAAATATTCCTTTTCTTAAATTAATCAAAGTCGTATTCTAAGAAAATTTATCAAGTTATTCTTCCCAAAAATTACTTCCAATCTCATTATAATATGTCAAATATTGTAGAAATAATTTTTATGAAGTCTAAGTAATTTTAGAAGAATATTAGTATTTTTCTCAATTTTTATACGCTTAAAAACTATTTAAATACCCCAAAAATAGAAATATGTTAAAAAAATCAAAAATCACAAACAAAAGGCAATGGTCGGATTCCAACCCAGACCAACACCCCCGCCCTGCTACAGTAACAGACCCAAAGCGCACCCAAACACCAGAAGTCCAGAGTGACTAACCGATATAAGGTGAGCTCAGTTTATATTTAAAGTTTCGGTGATTTGATTTAAAAATCAAAATTTCATAAAAACAAAGTCCCTTCAAGACTCGAACCCAAGACTTTCAGCACTGTTCACAGCACTCTAAACCCCCACCGAAAGCCAGTACTCCCAAACCCATTCTCTGTTGTACTCATGAGTAAAATTTTCTTTATACTACTAATCTGTATCTAACTCCTTCTCTACTAAACTCGATTTCTCAATCAAATTATACTTATTTAAAATCTAGATCTTTTCCAGAATGTATTCTTTTGAAAAACAGTATAGTATATTTGTTTAGATTTCCAAAATTCTCATCTTTAACAACATAAAAGAACTATTCTCCTCATTTCTTTTGAAAAATGAAATATTAGTATATTTATTGACATTGAAATTTCTCTTTTAGATAAATCTTTTGTCTATTTATCCCCACACTTATTCACAAAGGTTTTTGTACAATTTTATTCATTCTTCAACATAGTTAATCTTCTTGAGTAAATTTCACATTTTACAAAACTAACTCATTTTCTTATGATTCAAAGAGACAACATATTTAACAATCAAGTGAATATAATATTACTTATACAATACAATTAAAATTCAACACATATTGCAACTTTCTATATTAATCAATTTATTTCACAATCCATGGGTATTATTTTGCATTCTACAATCCATTCACAAGCACAATTTTCATACAAGCAAGATTCGTCAAATTATATATATTCTAGCATGATAATATATTAATAAAGCATCATGACAAATCTTTAATTAACAAATTTCAATTAATTTTACTAATTTTCTCATGTAGACAAACAAGCGTTTTCTCTTTTTCTTACTAGTCTTTTCAAGCAAGTATATGGCAAACTTTTCTATTTGCTTCTAACATGTTCATAAATTAAATTCCTAGTATGGCAACTATATTAGAAGTAGAGAAATCACCAACCTTCTTGGAGAAACGAAGGAAACTCCTAAAGAAACTCCTTGAAAGCACTATCGTCTCCCTTCTCCTCCTAGCTTGTGCAAATTTTGAGCTCCTCCTCCTAGCAAAAATCCGAGCCTTTTCCTTCCTCTTGCTTGGCCGGACTCCAATGGAAAGGAACACAACTCTCTTTCTTTTTCTCACACAAATTTCTTTCTCACTCAATCTTTTCCTCACAAAGCCCTTTTTCTTTTTCTTTCTCTTTCTCTTTGAAATTTTCTAAGTGTAGGGCCCCGAATTTCTAATATGATATCTTAGAAATACGTGGCACAATTCCCAGCATCAACTTCAAATGTAATATTAAACACAGCCAAATACCAATAAAATTATTTCAACTTTTATTACAATAATCTTTACATAACACAGCGGAATACAATACACGTTGAATCACAAATTTCTTTCCTTACAACAATACATAACCCATTACATCACTTTAACTCACGCATCCAAAATCCAAGCTACAAGTAATTATCTGTAAAACATGAGGTTAGAGATAACCCTAACCCCCAAAACTAAAGAGGTCAGCCATAACGGTGTGAGTGACATAAAAGCAAACAACATAAGTAAAGCATGGATTCATCAACAACAGGAAATAAACAGGAGTAAGTGAATATAGGAAAATCACAAAATGCGAAAACACTACAAGTGAAGCTAGACTAAGTGTCAAGAGTAGAAAACAGGAAAACACATGCTTGAAACCAAGTCAAGAAAACACAAATTCTATATACTGACTCTCTAATGCTTACTTGTCGGAGTCTATGCATCCCACTCTACATAGGTCCGGTGCAAGCCCTTAACGTCTCCACATTGTAGGGCTTAATCTCCCGCTATGCAACTAATCCTAACACGATGACTACTACGAGATAAAGATAAACTGTGAGTATTAGTCCATGCCCCGATAATTCCGGAGGTCAATCTCCATCCACAGATAATTCCGGAGATTATTTCACTTATACCTGGGAATCTTCGAGAATACCTCACACCGTAAGTGATGGCACCTCATCACACGAATACCACATGTGCGTTGCCTCGACCCCGATAATTTCGGAGATCAATCCCACACCACAGGTACTTTCGGAGACTATTTCACTCACACCTGGATAATTCCGAAGATTATCTCACACTGCAAGCCATACTGAGGTTCATAACCCATGTTCTCGTTCATCATATCACCAATAGTGCCTGTCCTTATTATTTAGGTTATTTAATTACTTTACGAATCTCCTAGAGTTGGTATACCCCACCGGACTTAACTCAATAACTGATCAACTAAAATATCTCAACATGCCCAAACATAAATATCTCAACTGCCAGTATACTAGGGTCATACACACCCTCTAGAGACTCACACCCAAATATCCAAATCAATCTTCCAACATAAATTGCTCAGTTAAACCACTTGAAAACATATGTCCAGTAGAAGATAAAGTATAGAATAGTAAGTTATAGATTAAAAATATTTAGAGAATAAATCATTTAAAAGAATATTCAAAGATATAAAGATATATCAGTATCAGTCGACTACAGACAAGCATAGGTCGACTATCCAGAGAGAAAATCCAATAGCTTTGAGAAAATAATTCTAAGTATTATAAGTCGACTATAAAAGCCATCGGTCGACTGTCCATAGCGAAAAATTCAATAACTTTGAGAAAATAATTCTAAATAGTATCAGTCGACTGTCCGGAGTGAAAAATCCAATAACTTTGAGAAAATAATTCTAAGTAGTATCATTTGACTGTAATAAGTCATCAGTCGACTGTCCAGAACGAAATTTTAAGAAAATAGAGAACACTGCAGGCAGGTCACGACGGTCGACTGTAAAGTCTCACCGGTCGACTGTCGACCTGCAGATTGCA
The DNA here is from genome assembly GCA_017893485.1 of Hemerocallis citrina. Lineage (NCBI taxonomy): Eukaryota > Viridiplantae > Streptophyta > Magnoliopsida > Asparagales > Asphodelaceae > Hemerocallis > Hemerocallis citrina. Next base: position 203,062,678 of record CM030368.1, on the reverse strand, counting down.
GTTTTTTGGTTGTACACCTTTTTAACTGATACGGAGTTTTACATAATAAAAATGAATTTTGTAAAAAGCATATTTCTGATATGATCAAATACGACTTGTAGGATTTATAATAGTCCATAAAACTAAATCAAAACTACTTGAATTTATAAAAATAGCGATTTGTTAATTTCTTTCAATCAAACATGAATTGTGCATATAATCAAAATAGAGTTTCTTAAAAAATTTAATTGTTCATTGAAATAGCTTCGTATTCAGATCCAAACCATATCAATACCAAAATGTCAAAAAGATTTCCAATTTGGATATATTTCCTCAAACTCAACTCGATTCTAAATTTCGATTTTTCAAGACATGATCTCTTGATTCATAAATTCTTGCTCCAAATTTCTCAACTAATTCACCATTATAACTCATAAACATAATCAATTTATAATATTGCCATATCAAGTTTCATTCAACCAATACTCAAAAAGTGATAAAAATCTCATCTTTATTAGATTAATGCATGAAATCTACCATATTCAATCAATCCAACATTAATCCAAAAGAAAATAACCTACCCATGATATTTAATAGGACATTCATCAATCTCGAATTACCCACATACAATTTTCTTCATAAACAACTAGTGTTTCACAAGATTCAATTTTAATTCATCAATCCATCCAATCCATCATGTACATATTCATACTCAAACCCTAACATGCTTTCTAGTAGATAAAATACTACATACAACATTTCAAGAACAAAACAAAATAACTTATATCACTCACATACAACATACACAAAACAAAATAAAATAAAACAAGTCACTCACCTTGTTGAAAGAATCGAACGAAGACCAAAAGAAAGTTGGAAAAGCCCATCCTTAGCAAGAAATCCAAGACATTCTCTTTAAATCTCCAAGTAAGATAAAACAATGAAACCTTTGTGTTATGCAGCGAAAGACAGCTGCACTCCACCTTTTAACTAGGCCAGAATAGGAGAATTAGGGTATCGAACACATTTGCAAAATAATCATTTTAAAAATATAACTTTACATAAATAGATCCCTATACTTGGAAACTTGATAAAACCAATTAAATTGAAATTTAAAAACAAAATAGACACTTTATTTCCAGCCGGCGCTGTTTGAAAAGTCCAGAAAAATAGTTTTGCACTTTCATCCCTCAAAATGATAATTTTGCAAAAAGATCATTCTTTTTGTAATATTTGCAAATAGGTCCAATAAATATCAGAAAAATCTAAAAAAATTACAAATAAATCCCAAATAATAAATAATGATTTTTCACAAAATAATTTTGGCTTTTTGAACTTCCCAAGAAAATATTTGCACGTATTTTGCACGTGTAAAAAGATAAATCTTCAGAAAAATATATATTAAATCTCTAAAAATCATTTTAATTCATTTATAAATCTTTAAAAATAATATTCAAAAATACGGGGTACTACAATAAGTGATGAAGAAAGACAAGGGAAGGATATTTATACATATTTCAAGAGTGAATGAAGGGTTGAGATGAGTTTGGATGAAGGGCTATGATATATTTGGGAGTTAGAAGAACTACTTATCATCAAGTAACCAACTCTCCACTATCTCCATCTCTCCCACTCTAGCATATGGCCGGCCTCCCCCTTGTTGTCCCATTGCATGTGCATGTGCAATATACGTGCCATCACATGCACACTAGTTGTTTGTTGATTTAATTGTTAATTTATTTATTATATGATCATGACTACCATACAAGTTGGCTTAATTAATAATAAAACTAATTAGTGGGTTAGTTTGGGTGGGCTAAAATCTATGGGCTCTTAATTACTTAATTAATTTATTTTAGATGGGCTAGAATTAAACTATTAGGCCTAAGAATTAATAATAGGTTTTTTAAAAGAGAAAAAAAATATTTATTCATGACATAAGAATAATTTTTAAAGCCAAATACATATATTAATTTGCATGTGCAAAACACGTGAATTTAAATGAAAATTTAATTATAGAAAAATTCAGGATGTTAGAGATATGTATTTCTGTTGAGAAATGAGTATCCCCCGAGATCCAAGGGCAATCTCTAGACCCAAAAAGTAGGGTAGTCTGCCAAGGTCTTTCATATAGAATTGCTGGTGAAGGTATTTCTAGGTGGATGCAATACCTGCGGAGTCATTCCTAGTAATAATCATATAATCAACATATAATAGTAGAAGTACCTAATTCCCCTGTGGTGTTGACCGCATAAACATAAAGTGGTCCTGGGAACTCTGACTGAAACTGGCATGTGTAATGACACTGCATAAACACTCAAACTAGGTTCAAGGGACTTGTTTCAGACCATATATAGCTCAACGTAGATGGCAAACATGACGATGAGTTATGGTAAGACCAGAAGGAGGGTGCATGTAAACAACCTCAGATAAGATACCATGAAGAAAGACATTCTTCACGTCCATCTGGTATAACGACCATTGACGGATGGCAGCAACGGTAAGGAGAGTGCGAACTGTAGTCATCTGTACAACTGTAGCAAAAGTCTCATCATAATCAATGCCATGCTAGTGAGTAAATCTATGGGCAACTAGACGAGCATTATGCCGCTCAATGGAGTAATCATGTCAATATTTGATCTTGAAGATCCACTTGCAGCGAACAGGCTGGACGTCCACTGGCAGTGGAATAACATTCCAAGTGCCAGTCTGATCAAATGCACTGAACTCCTCTACAATAGCTTTCCATCACTCGAGATATTGAATTGCTTCCTGATAGGTTCTGGGGTCACGTGTGGAGTGTATAGCAGTGAGATATGCATGAAACTGTGGTGAGTAAGAATCTAGAGTGATAAAGACAAACTGGTCAGAAGGACCAGTGACATCAGGTATATAACGTGTCGGTGAGATGCCCGAAGTGTAACGTATAGAGTGGTAAACTGGTAGTGGATTGGCAAGGTGTGGGGGTGAGGTCGGTGAGGTGAGTACATGTAGCAGTAGGGATGCAGGTAGGGCTGTAAATCAGACCGGACGGGACTGGACAACCATATGTTCAAGCTCGGACGAAAATTCTACTCGGACGGGCTTATGTCCGGCTCGGTCTAGGTTGGAAAAAAAAATTATAGTTCAGACTCAGTTTGGTAAAGCATCAGACTGCAATAATATTCAGACAAACTTATGTCCGGCTCGAGCTCGGTAAAACAACGGACTTAATAATTTGTCCAAGTTCAGTTCGTATAACTGTTCGGACGGTCCACGGTCGGGCCATTTCTAGAGCCGGACTTGGACGGATGACAAACCATCCTGTTCATTTTACACTCCTAGATGCAGGTGGCGTGAGTGCATGATGCTGTGGTGATACATGTGGTGTCTCTGTAGGAGGAACAGTAGGTGTAACGTCTGTATGAAATGACAAATAAGCCAAAGAAGCCAAAGGAGTGGGATCGAAGGAAATACGTGAAGCTGTGTTCGTGGAGGTAGGCACAACAACCGGAGAATCGAGAAAGCTAGTATCCTCAGTAGATGTCAAATAGTAAGGAGAGTTTTCTACAAAGGAGACATGTCTGAAAATACAGACACGCCCTGCCGAAGGATCAAAACAACGATATCATTTGTGCTCTTAATTGATACCTAGGTGAACGCACTTAGCAACGCGAGCGATAAACTTCGTGTGCTCAGTGGGAGGGAGAAGGTCGTAATAGGTGCACCCAAAAATATGGTGCATACTGTAGTTTGGTGGTGAGTGATGAAAAGCTTCATAAGGTGTTGTATCTGATATGGTAGACGAGGGAGTGATGTTAATGAGGCTAACAAGATTCATAACAGCTTCACCCCAGAAAGAATGAGGAGAAGAAGAGGAGAGTAAAAGTGTGTGTGTCGTCTCAAGAATATGACGATGCTTGCGTTCAGCTATACCATTCTGCTTATGTGTGTGAGGACATGATTGCTGAAAAAGCTTAGGTTCTTAGACTCCTTTAGAGTTAGAGTATCATGAGGCTGAATGATCGATCTCATAGTAGTCGAAGTGTACTCACGAGCACCATCTGAGCAAAAAGTCTTGATGCGCACACCGAATTGAGTGTGAATCATGATCGTAAAAGACTGATAAATATTAGGAATCTCATATTATCAGTAAAACTCATGTATATCGAGTGAAGTTATCGATGAAGGCAACATAATAGGAATAGCATGTGCACGAAGATATATGAGAGGGTCCCCAAATGTCAGTATGAATAAATTAAAAGGATTGGTGGTTTGAGAACTACTTTTGTTATTAAAAAGAAGTGCTATGTGTTTGGCTAACTAACAACCTTGACAAATAGACAAATGTGTAAAAGAAAGAGGATTAAGGGCACCACTACGGGCTAAAGTCTTGAGTCGAGACTCACTAACATTACATAAATGTCTGTGCCACAGATCAACATCCGAGGATACAACACCAACAGAATTATGATGAGATTTATGTGCATATAGAAAATAAAGAAAAAAAAGACGACTCAGTCGACTAGCATGCTCAAACTCCTGACCAGTGTGTGAATTGCTAATAGAACAACCTAAGGAATCAAATATAACGACAAAACCACTATCGCACAGTGCACTAATGTAATTAAGGTTCATGGATATATGGGAAGCATAAAGAACATAAGGTAATGTGAGAGTGGGAAAGCTAATAGATCCTTAGTATGTAGTGAGAAGTTGTGAGCCATCGGCAGTGTGAAGGGATGAAAAGTGAGATGGAAGTACAGTGCTGGTGGTGAGCTGTATATAATTACTAGTAAGATTATGTGATGCACCAGAATTTAAAATCCAAAAAGAACTTATACCAGGAGTAACGGAGAATGCAGGGGTAGAGGGATCAGCAGTGACAGACTGACCCAAGAGTTAGTGTTCCAACTGAGCAAGGTGATGCTGAAGATTGGCCCAATTAGCAGGAGATGGTAAGACCGGAATAACGGTCATGGCCGAAGATGTAAGAAAAGAAGTATTGCAAGGAGGAATGAGACTAGTGTTGTTGTGGCTGGGATTGAAAGGAGGAATGAGACTAGTGTTGTTGTGGCTGGGATTGAAAAGACGAGTATGTTGCTGGCGTTGGGATCGGGATATGGAGCCTAATGGTACTACTAGTGTCGAAAGAAGGGGTGGGGCAGAGTTAGGGATGATGCTGAGAGGAAGGAGGAGACCAGAATTAGAATGATGACAGCAATGCTGCTATCTGAATTAGATCACAATCGGGATGTGAGGGAGAGTGAAGTGGAAGATGCAACAATGGGGAAATCGGTGGAGGTGAAAAGACACTGGCAAAATTGGAGTTCCATTGGAGAAGTACTAGTACCTGCAAGGTTTTTTCTTTCTTTTTGTACTACGATGACGAACGACGGCAGTGGCTGTAGCAACAGATGAAACGGGAGTAGAAAGGAGTAGGTTTAGGGTTAGGGTTAGGCTAGAAGGGTCGGGTTGGTTTGGATTTGGAATGGGGTTTGTGTGTGTGTGAAGAAATTGAGTATAGGGTTAGTTGGTATTGGGTATTGAATAACAGAGATAGGGTATTTGGAATGTAGGTCTCGGGTAGAAGGATGAAGGCAGCGAATTAGGGTTTCGAGAAGATGGGAGAGAAGCGGCTGGGGTTACATGTGATAGGGTTTGGTGGCGGCGGGGTAGGATGAGGAAGGAAACTGGTGTTTGGGGATTGTGGCGGCTAGGGTTAAGAGCAGGGTGGTCAGGGATGAGTTAGGTTTTGTAGTTGTTGTCGAGGAAGAGTTGCAGCGGTGGATTTGGGGAGTTCGTTTTGGATTGGTGTTGTTGCAGTCGGGGATTGAGGATTGACGTTGAGTTCGGGGATGAAGGCAGTTCGAGGATGAAGGCAGCAAAAGTAGGGGATGGGTTGGGTTGGTAGAGAATGGAGGTCGAGAGGTTGGGGAAGAGGAGTAGGAGGAGATGAAGATGGGTTTTGGGAGTTGTTGCTCCTCTTTTTCTTGTTCGATGCCGACGAAGTTAGAGTGGAAGAGGGATGCCATCGGGGATGAAGATGCCGACCTTGGTGGTTCTTGCTGTCGTTGGAATTTTGTGTAAAAGAGGAATTTTGCATAATTAAGGTTAGAAATTAGTGAGGAGGAAAGAAATTTTGGGTTAGTGTTCTGATACAATGTTAAGGTTAACAAAGAGATTGAGAAAAGATTGTTGGTTTATTAGATTGATTATAACTTGGCTAAATTTGTAAAAAAAAAAAAAAACCTAAAGTATACCCTTTCAGTAGAAAACAACCCCCCCCCCCCCCCCCCCCCCCCCCCCCCCCCCCGAAGTATGTTTTACAAAAAATCCACTTCGTTAGGGTTAGGGTTTAGGAGGTTTCTGTAAAAAAACTCATCTAACTTTATTGTTTGTATTAGATAACCTCATTCAGCTTTGCAAGTTGGTTCAAGAAAGATCAAATATCTTTCTCATTTTTGTTCAAAAACCTCAAAAACCCTAACCTTAACAAAGTGGTTTTTTTTGCAAATCATACTTCATGGAGATTTTTTGCGCAAAAAAAGTGTAATGCGGTATTCTGCAGAAAACGTATACTTCAGGTTTTTTTTCCAATTTAAACTTATAACAGAGTACAATATTTTTTATTTATAGGGGAGAACTAAATACTAAACTAACACATAATCTAATATGAGACTAAATATATAACACAATATCTAACAGAACTGTATAAGGTTTCATCTATTCTGTATTGCATGTGCCAATGGGAAGGGGCCAATGAGCAAACATAAGAAGAGGTACCCTATGATTGTGGCCTCTTCCTAATGCTTGGCAGGTCAGTCAACTTTCTATTCCCTCTCGGACCAGGCAATCCCTAACCCTAATGCTGACATCTTACCCACTCCCCCTTTCTCAGAATTTTTTCCCAAAATGACCCTATCTGTGAAAGTTTTTCCACAAATGACCTGTTTTTTTTATTCCCTAAACGCCCCACTCGCTTTTTGAAAAAGCGAGTGTAGTATAATCCCTCACGCTTTTTCAAAAAGCGAGTCTTAGGGTTCAGAAAATTTGAAACCTAAGACTCGCTTTTTGAAACACCGTGGGTGATTATGCCACACTCGCTTTTTCGAAAAGCGAGTCTTGGCCTTTTTTGCCCAGCGAGGTGTGTTGTTCCCTAATTCCAGTGGTCATTCTGTCCCCCTGATGTACCTCCCGCTTATTGCAACCTCTCAATCGCCTTTTGTTTTGCTAACCAAGCTTTCTTATACGAAATCTGATAATTATATTGTAATTTAACAATCCCAATAATTGACCTCGGTGTTAAACCGGTATCCTTTTTTACCACATCAACAATCAGATTACAAACAAGATTGTAATCAATTTTACGGTGATCCTGATTCAACGTTGGATTCGTACATGTGTGAGGCCCAACTATCTTCTTCACCACAAAATTCGTCCCGCCTTTTGGAACCATTGCTCGTAATCTCCAAGGGCAGCCACCATCACTTACTCCGGGGGGACCTTGCACGATCTCCTCAATGGTACGTTTTCTAGGTGCCATTTTGCATTTAACAGTGTACAGTGACGGTGTAGATTTCAAAGTTACGAATTCTACGAATGCACGATCTCCTCAATGGTACTATCATCATCATCTTCGTCTTCGTCATCATTTTCACCACTATCATCATCTTCGTCGTCTGTTTCTTCCTCTTCTTCATCATCGTCTAATAAGCTGTTGTTACAGACTGCATTTTGAAAGAGTTCAAATACACTGTCATTTGGAACAGAGTCAGGAACGGGACTAGGTTGGCGTGGCAGCTCAACATTTAGAGAATTCGGGATTGTTGAATTTGTGAAGGTGTTCTCTTGTGAGGATACTGGATTTGGTTCTGAAGATTAAGCGGGGTTAGACCTTATCTGCTGTGTAGGTACTACCCTTATGAAGCTTGAACTGAGAATATCATCTGGCTGAGCATTCAAAATTTGAATTTGCTGAATATATAACTCTAATGCAGACCAAGCACAATTGGGATCAAATGTCCTAGCAATCAATGACTTCAGCGCATTATCAGTAGGTACGGGCACTGTCATAAAATACTGACCATCTCCTCTTCCTGCTGCGTATCGAGCTAAAATTTTCACATTCCATTGATTCCTATCCCAATTAGTAACTTCATATATTTTCTCAACTACTTCTTCAAATGTAATGGTACGGGGTACCCAAACTATTTCCGGATCCAACATACTATAACAACAACCAATCTTTGGATCACGAATTATTTCACCACCAAAGTATAACCAAATAGGAATCTCCAAATCCATACCTACGTTAATTTATACCAATAAGCGTGTTATTATCTACCCATAAACAAAACCTAATGAAATTAACAAAATAATAGGGTAATAAACATCATACCTTCACAAGATTATTTGGGTCAAATAGTTGAAGTTGCTTTCCTCTTCAAGTATACCCAAATTCCAAAATTTTAACCTCTATCGGAAGATGGGTTTAAGGTGTCCAAAGCAATTTTATGGGTTATTTGACAAATTACGAGGGTACTTTGACGAATTTGAGATGAGAGATGGGTTAGGATTTCGGAGTTAGAAGAGGAAGAGAAAGAAGAGAGGAATAGCCAGATCTGTTTGGGGTGTGAGGGTTTAAGTCCCAAACGACACTCGCTTTTTGAAAAAGCGAGTGTGGGTTAATTCCCCCCGCTTTTTCAAAAAGCGAGTGTTGCTGGGCAAAAAAGGCCAAGACTCGCTTTTTGAAAAAGCGAGTGTGGCATAATCACCCGCAGTGTTTCAAAAAGCGAGTCTTAGGTTTCAAATTTTCTGAACCCTAAGACTCGCTTTTTGAAAAAGCGTGGGTTATTATACTACACTCGCCTTTTCAAAAAGCGAGTGGGGCGTTTAGGGAATTAAAAAAAAACAGGTCGTTGGAAAACTTTCACAAATAGGATCATTTTGGAGAAAAAATTCCCTTTCTCACCCCGGCACCCCCTACAAAATTACAAAACAACTGCATAAAGAAATAAAACACTAATTTTTTTTTTTTATATAAAAAAACCAACAAACTCAACCCCCCCCCCCTCTCTTCACCTACAAAAACCCCATCTTTCCCCGCATTCATTAATCCCATATCACAACTCAATTCTTGCCCCTCTAAGTAAATCACTCCCCTAGCTACCAAATTCAACCATGTCTCCTTTGAGCAAGAATGCTGTTTCCCCCATCCTCCCCATCTCAACCTCTGAAAATAAATCGTGGCAGTCCACTCCCCTCCACAAATCCCCTACCCGTACCCCTCACCAACAGAAGATCATATGCTACGTCACTACCGCTGCAATCGCCCTTGCCCTTATTGCTGCCATCCTTGTTGTTACGCTCATTGTCTACAGAGTCCTGAAGCCCTCAATGCCCCTCAACTCCATTAGCTTTAAAGACATGGACCTCTCCAAGAACCTCACGGTCCTCGCTGATGTGACTGTCACAAACCCTAATGCTCTAAACTTCAAGTTCAACTCGAGCAAGACGACACTTCTTTACAAGGGGAATGCGGTAGGGTTGGCGTATAGCGCGCCAGGGACTGTTAAGTCCCACAGGGATTTGAGAAGGAACGTGACGGTGGAGGTGGTGACAGCAAAGTTGATGAAGGATCAGGGGTTTGTGGGGAGTTGGGGAATGGCACTTTAGGGTTGTTGACTTGCACTAGGGTTGGCGGGAATGTGAAGATTCTAGGGTTGTTTAAGCACCATGTGGATGTGGAGATGAACTGTACGGTTAGGGTTGCGGTGGCGACACAGAAAATACTGAGCCAGATCTGCACAGAGCGGATGTGGTTCTGAAAGGTGTAAGTATTGGCATGTGCAAATATATGTGACTATTGATGATTTTTCCCTAGGTGAAATGAAAAAAAATTACCCTGGGCTGTAATAGTGATTCAAAGTATTTAATTACACCATGTGGATGTGGAGATGAACTGGATGGTTATTGCGGTGGCAACCCAGAAGATACTGAGGCAGAAGATGAGAATGTTAGAGTGTGCATGCGATCGGTCATTGATGAATATTTTTATGGTCAAACAAAAAAGATACTCTGAACTCTGAAGTTGCAGCAAAACTCAAGAAACTGCATTCAACTTGTTTCTAGTAAAAAGTCTCTGCAATTGAGATTGATTACGGTATAGTTTTCTGCTAGGTATTTAATTTATTTGAATTTTTGCACACAACAAAAAAGCAAAAAAAAAAAAAAGCAGCTAATTAAGTCACAAACAAATGTTTGTTGATCATTCCTTCATCATCCTAATTAAGTGATTTGTATTGAAAAAGTCATCCCTTTGATGTAATGGAGCTCATAGTCCACTGCAAAATGTTGAATTCGTAGCACTAAGGTAAAACTAAGCTTTGATCGAGACATGACCGAAATTTGTATCACCAATTTTTGGAGCCGGTGGCATGAAATTAATTTTTGTACTGACGTAACTAACGGACAATCAATTTCAATTGAACATATAATTTTTATTAACAACATTAATTTCTTGAGTAGAAACAACGAAATCATATAAGAATGAATTGTAGAAAAATACATTGTACTATACTCTGGTTCTAGATACTAGAAATTCTTTAATTTTATACTTTCTATTTTCTTTTTCTCTCAGTTTATACTTGAGAACTAATTAGGATTACAATTATTAGTGAGTTATTAACTCATTAGACGTGTTATTCTAGTTTGGTCTTTAATTTACCCGTTCTTTTAACTTTTTGCAAATGCATGTAATTTTCTTTTACTAGTTGTTTTCATTTTGAGCTGATTGAAGTTATATTTGGCTTCTTTTTTGTTACACTTGCAGACATTGCAATTCACAACCAAGTCTCTGTTTTGTTCGCAATCAAAGATTCCCTCAATTAAAATTCTTACAAAAGCCTCCTTCGTATGATTTTTTCTGCATTTTTTGTTCCATGAATATATCAAAACAATTTCGTTTAACAGATATCTAATTGAATTTTGCTACATACAACTATACATCATCCTGAATATTATTTCTAATTGGAGCTATCTCTAACTTCAAATCGTACAAATGCCTACGTTTTCCTACCCCAGCTTTTTAGTTCTGTGTCCCTCATATATGCATGCATTTGATATTTTCATTTCAACTATACTTAATCCATGTTTCTTTTTCCTTAATTTTGTAAAGTGCTTTTTTATCTTTAGTAAAAACATTCAAATGGAGCATGACTAGTCTGTTTCAGTGTATAGAGATGTTGCTGCTTTTTTCGGTGTGGGAGCAAACAAATAGTGAGTTAATAATGGATGAAAACCACTAAAAGTCAAACCTGTGTCTTGGCCGTTAAAAGGCGTTAGAGCTCCTGAGATTGAATCTGGATCGTTGATTGACCTCATGTGATCTGAAATCGACGGTTGTTAATGTGGCCGATGGACCTGCAAAACGTCTGAAACACCGGGGGGTGGCCCCCTGCGACAGACCCTCCGACGCTCAAGTCAGAACCAGAAAGAGAGAGAGAGAGAGAGAGAGAGAGAGAGAGAGTAAAAACTGGTGAATTGTTGATTACCTGGAGACTGAGGAGGGGGAGGAGTATTTATAGGTCTGAGAGACATTCTAGAAGCCGAATCGTGACCGTCGGATCTTTCATGTCTCCCCCCCCTGAAGAGATAAGATATCCCTATGAGAGGATAAGAGATGAGACTCCTAGCCATCATGTGCTGGGTGTCTCTCTTAGTGGACCTAGTCTGTCACTTTTTATGGACTTGAGAGAAGCCCATGTCCTGGAGTGGGCCCAGGCCTGTGATAGCTAATCTGCCTGTAAACGCTTTGAGATCCGTGTAGGGATCATACGGCTCTGATCTGCTGTGATTTTTACCATCATCATAAGCCCCCCACTCCCGGAAGGCAATTTTCATGGCTTTCGGGAAGTAGTACATCTTATTTTTAGAATCTGGCGAATAATCTTAGCAGTCGGAGTGTTCAGAGATACCTGGAATTGATTCGTGGCTTCTGGTGGCAGTGAATATTTTCCTATATTTTTCATATTTTTTCGGATTTTTCCAAATTTTATGGGATTTTCTGGGAATTATCTAGGAATTTTTCCATAGTTCTTTGGATTTCTCCGAATTTTATGGAATGCTCTACAATCTCAAAACCACTCTTTTGAATTTTATAATTATTCAATTCAATTCAATTATTTTTTTCAGATTTTAAAATTATTTTCCGAATTTAAATAATTATTTTTGAATTTTTAATTAGTTTTTCGAATTAAAAATGATTTTTAATTGATTTTTTAAATAAAAAATGATTTTAAAAATATTTCTAGATTTATCAAATCCGTTACGCTTTTTAAAGCGATCTGTGGCACTGATCAGCGATGGGCTCGCGCGCTGAGGCGATCTGACGGCCGAAAGCTTTTGATCAGGCCGAAAAAGCCCTGAAGCGTCGATCACAGCGGTGCGAAAATCTTGGAGATCTAACGGACGCCAGCCATCTTCTTCACCCTCTAGCTTGGCCGACGAAATCGCCGAGCTATTCTTCGTCTCCTTCGATGCATAGCTCGGCGAATGCTTCTTTGGCGAGTTGTTAAGGCTCTATCGATAAGCTATGAGCTACGGAGCTATGAATTTTGCCGCGAGCTATAGAGACGTCGAGGCTTCGCTGAGGTGAAGCTATGTCAAGCTCTCGCTGGGCTACGAAGATGCTGAGTTCTCGCCGAGCTACGGAGTATTGATCTTCGCCGAGCTATGGGTTTGCCGAGCTACGGAGTAGTCGCCAAGCTACGGTGACTTGGGAATTCGCCGAGCTACGGGTGGTTTCGGAGCTTTCGCCGAGCTATGGTGCTCAAGTTCTCGCCGAGCTACCATCGATTTGCCGAGCTATGGCGCCTCAAGTTCTCGCCGAGCTACCACCGATTCGCCGAGCTACGGGAGCTCGTTCTCACCGAGCTACGGGCTCGCCGAGCTATGAAGCTTGAGCTCTCGCCGAGCTACGGTTTCGTCAAGCTACGGGGGTCTCACCGAGCTATGGATTCGTCTCACCGAGCTACAGAGTTAGAGAAACGGCAGAGCTTTTTGTCGAGGTGGGCGCTCGTGAGCTCGGAACAGCGGAGCTTGACGTCAGAGCATTTTAGAGGTAGAGAGAGCGTCGCGGTCGGCGTTGCGAAGGAGGAGAAGGGTGAGCTCTGTTCATGGGGTTTTCGAAGACGAAGTGACGAGGTTTTGGTGCCAAACTCTGAAGAAGAAGAAGGAGAAGGATAGGGAGAAGCGGAGGAGGTTTTGGGTGTTCGGGTTTGGATCCGACCCGTTAAGCCCCTTTTCTTTACTTTTTTGTTTTAGTTTGCGGGTTTGGGTCTTGGTTTGTGGATTGAACTCGAACCGAACCCGAAATCTCCGTTTCCTTTCTCTTTGAATTTGTGAGCTTCTTTTTTAGGATTTTTGGTGGAGATTTTTGAACTTGGGTGTGCATATATATATATTGTCATGTATATGCCGCAACTCATATATATACATATATAATTACTTATATGTGTATACCCAGCTTTTTACTCCATCACCGTCGATTGGTGGATCTTGTATGTATATCAGTAGCTGTGCTAGGAGAGCCGTTGCAGACTTGCTGTTTGATCCCGGTAAGTTGTTGTGGCATATCCGGGACAGAGTTGAACGTTTTGAGCTTGCCGTTTGTGCCCGACAAGCATGTAGAGAACTCGGCAACGGAGTTGGACGTTGCACCTGCTGTTTGCGCCTAACAAGCATGTAGAGACAACTCTGATATAGGGTTAACGTAGAAACTGTCATTTGACCCCGGCGAGTTTCGAGACAACTCTGAGATAGAGCGGATGTATAGCTTACCATTTGATCATGGCGAGTTTGCAAAGAACTCTATGACCGAGTTGGATGTTGTTCCTGCTGTTTGCCCAGCAAGCGTGTAGGCTACTCTGAGATAGAGTTGTTGCAGAAACCGCTGTTTGTCCCCGGCGAGTTTAGAGAGAACTCTGAGATAGAGTCGATGTGGAAACTGCCTTTTGGTCCCGGCAAGTTTGGAGATGACTCTGAGATAGAGTTGAACGTTCAAGCTTGTCGTTTGCGCCCGGCAAGTTTAGCGGGACAACTCTTTGACCGAGTTGACGTAGAGCTTGTTGTTTGTTCCCAGCAAGCTTGGAGAGAACTTTATGGCAGAATTGAGTGCTGAACTTGTTGTTTGCGCCCAGCAAGCATGTAGAGGACTCTATGATGGAGTGGAATGTTGCACTTGCTGTTTGCGGCCAGCAAGCGTGTAGAGAACTCTGTGGCAGAGTTGAATGCTGAGCTTGTCGTTTGATCCCGACAAGTTCGTAAAGACAACTCTGTGACTGAGTTGACGTAGAGCTTGCTGTTTGATCCCAGCAAGTTTAGAGAGAACTCTTAGGTAGAGTCGATGTGAAAACTGCCGTTTAGTCCCGGCGATTTTGGAGACGACTCTGAGATAGAGTTGGGTGTTGCGCCTGCTGTTTGCACCCAGCAAGCGTGTAGAGACAATTCTTTAATTGAGTTGGTCTAGAAACTTCCGTTTGACCCCGGCGAATCTAGAAAAGACTCTATGACAGAGTTGGATGTTGCACCTGCTGTTTGCACCCAGCAAGCACGTAGAGACAACTCTTTGATCGAGTTGGTCTAGAAACTACCGTTTGATCCCGGCGAGTCTAGAGAAGACTCTATGCCAGAGTTGGATGTTGCACCTGCTATTTGCGCCCAGCAAGCGTGTAGAGACAACTCTTTGATCGAGTTGCTCTAGAAACTGCCGTTTGACCCCGACGAGTTTAGAGGCAACTTTGAGATAGAGTCAATGTAGGAACTGCCATTTGATCCCAGCGAGTTTGTAGGGGCAACTTGTGGTGGAGCTGATGTAGAAACTGCCGTTTGATCCCGGCGAGTTTGTAGGGAGAGACTCCGTGATGGAGTTGATGTGGAAACTGCCATTTGATTGTGACGAGTTCGTAAGGAGAGCTATGAGATGAACTTGAGCTTGAACTTGTTGTTTGGCCCCAACAATTTGTCAATGATGTTTGGGCGAAGACCAAGGCGTTGAACTCATTGTTTGAGACCAACAAGTTGTTGATGGTGCTCAAGTGGCAATCAGAGCATAGAACCTGCCGTTTGGAGTCAATGGGCTATTTGGTGAAGCTTGGGCGAAGATCATGGCATTGAACTCGTTGTTTGGAGCCAACGAGCTATTTGGTGGAGCTTGAGCGAAGACCAAGGCATTGAAATCATTTTCTAGAATCAATGAGCTATTTGGTGAAGCTTGGGCGAAATTCAAGGCACTGAACTCGTTGTTTGGAGCCAACGAGCTATTGATGGAGCTCAAACTGCGAGCAGAGCAATGGACTCGTTGTTTGGGACAAATGAGCTATGCTTAACTCGTTGTTTGGGACAAAAGAGTTGTTGATGGAGCTCAAGCAGAGAGCAGAGTGCTGAACTCGTTGTTTGGGACAAAAGAATTGTTGATGGAGCTCAAGCAGTGAGCAGAGCGCTGAACTCGTTGTTTGGAACCAACGAGTTGTTGATGGAGCTCAAGCGGCGAGCAGAGCGCTGAACTCGTTGTTTGGAACAAACGAGTTGTTGATGGAGCTTGAGCGGTGAGCAGAGCATTGAACTCGTTGTTTGGGACAAACAAGTTGTTGATGGAGCTCAAGCGGTGAGCAGAGCGCTAAACTCGTTGTTTGGGACCAACGAGTTGTTGATGGAGCTTAATCAGTGAGCAGAGCGCTGAACTCATTGTTTGGGACAAATAAGTTGTTGATGGAGCTCGAGCGGTGAGCAGAGCGCTGAACTTATTGTTTGGAACAAACGAGTTGTTGATGGAGCTCAAGCGGAGAGAAGAGCGCTGAACTCGTTGTTCGGGACAAACGAGTTGTTGATCGGGCTCAAACGACGAGCAGGGCACTGAACTCGTTGTCTGGGACAAATGATTTGTTGATGGAGCTCAAGCGGCGAGCAGAGCGCTGAACTCGTTGTTTGGGACCAATGAGTTGCTGATGGAGCTCAAGCAATGAGCTGAACACTGAACTCGTTGTTTGGGACAAACGAGTTGTTGATGGAGCTCAAGCGGAGAGAAGAGTGCTGAACTCGTTGTTCGGGACAAACGAATTGTTGATGCGGCTCAAGCGACGAGCAGGGTACTGAACTCGTTGTTTGGGACCAACGAGTTGTTGATGGAGCTCGATCGGTGAGCAGAGTGCTGAACTCATTCTTTGATGTTGATGAATAGTTGACCGGAGGAACCTAAGTGGCGTGCCGGTAGCACCGAACTCATACTTAGAGCGGATGAGTTGTGGGTATTATGAATCTTCTTAGTGTGGAAGTGAAGTCACTTTTGTTTATTCAGCATTGAGATGATTCCATTCTTCTCTTTACTGACAAGTGGTTGCGTTCATGGAATGAGGTTCCCCGGGATACTGAGCTTGTCCTCCTTCGTGATACGCTATGCTTGATGGAGTTGGAATTTTCCCGTTTGCGCGGCGCTTCAAGCGAGACGGAGTTGGAGGTTGCTCAAGTGAAGGAGGTCGAATGAATCTGGAGTTTGCTCGTCTAAGGAAGACTTGTCTTGAATATCACCATCAAGGGTTGAGGCAGCCCTGTGGAGCGGTTAGCTGGTGGGAGGCCGGCGAGGAGATTGGTTTCTCTTAGGTAGAGCATCTCTCCAGTGTGTATAGCTGGAAGAGCAGTTTTCATGACAGTTTGCTATACAGTGTTCGCTGAACTTTTGGTAGCGATTCCTAGACGTGAAACATGGAGTCATTGTAACTTTGCTGTTGTAATGAGACTTGTAGTTTGTGGAATGACAAGTCTTCTACATGCCAGTGTCTTGTCCTGTGATACATCGTCTTGGGGGTTGGCTAGTCGTATGAGCTGATCTTAATAGAGTTAGATTTTGGACTAGCCATTTTGTATTTGCAGACGTCTGTAGTGCTACTGGATCTGAACATATGAGTAGGTGATAGTTCTGTGACTTGCGGGATTCATTTCACATGCTTGATCTGTGCTGTCATGGTTGAGGTGTCATCGACGGGTTCTCTGTCTCTAAATAACTGGGCCTCAAGTTTGTTGTGTATAGCTTAGAGAGCTGTCGACGATATATGACGAAGTGTAGCATTGCTCCGTCTTGAACCCAGCTAGTTGTAGGGACAACTCTGAAGGAGAGTTGTTTTCCAAACTTTCTGTATGGGGCCTCTAACAGATTGTAAGAGTCACATCGAATGGAGAGTTGAACTCCAAGTGTTGCTTTTTACAAGTGTTGCTGGAGTAACTCTGATCCATGATTTTGGACCTCTTAATCTGTTGTTGAGAAAATTTAACTAGTTGCAGGAACAGATCGAATGGCGAGTTGAACGCTGAATGTGTGTAATTACATGTTGCGAGAGTAACTCTGAACCATGAACATGGATTCCGAACTTGTTAGTTTAAGTATTAACATGTTGCAGGAGCAGCTCGAATGGTAAAGCATACTCTGAACTTGCTTTTTTGCAAATTGACAGGGTCTCTTTTAAACCATGAATTGGACTCTGAACCGGTCGTCGAGGCATTGACGGATTGCAGGAGCAGATCGAATAGCGAAGTGCACTGTGAATTTGCATTATTGCAAATGTTTAGAGTCCCTGTTGAGTCATGGGTATGGACTCCGAATCTGTCTTACGGGGAGACTCACAACTAGTGTTTGGTGCTGCTTAAGTGTTTAAGTGTGGCACTCAACCCGTTGTTTCAGAGCCTCCAAGGAAGTTCTGCTAGTTGCAGAAACAAATCGATCGGTGAGTTGTGTTCTAAACGTGCATGTTTGCACGCAGCAACTCCCGAGTTCTGGATTCCGAACTTGCGTTGCAGAAAGCTTGTAATGAGTGTTTAGCGCCACTTTTGAGTATGAGTTGGGCGTTTCTAGCTCATTGTTTGCTTTGTTCAATTGACCAAGATGTAATGAAATAAACTGGCTAATCTTTATTAAAGAATAAACTAGAGAGACTACTCTAATGGCTGGCCCTTATTACATGCTTGGTCGCTTTAGTAATGGCGGTTCTTATTAAAAGAAAAACTAAATGGCTGCTCTAGTGGCTGGCCTTTATTACAAAATTTTTTTAAAAACTTCTGCATAACTTAGGAGAGCGTGTGTCAAACACTCTCGTTGTGCTCCATAGGGTATTGTTCACTTGAAGTCCCTACTGACACATCCCAGCCCCCCGGGTCTTCAAGTTGGTGAGCTGTCAGCCGAACAACTTGGTAGACCCTGTCTATATTTGCCTGTTTCTGGGGGATGCCCACGTTGCCCTGCTTAGATACAGCGGAATGTTCTGATGGACTGATGTGCTTAGGCAAGATTGATTGTTTATCATGATTGAGTGGTGCGGCTTTGGGTGAGGGAGTTAAGTGGACTGTGGGGTTCTGGTGAGGATGTAGTTGGAGCTAGGAGGAAGTTATTCGACAACTTCAAAAATTCCCGGTTTGGCTGCCCAGTGTAGCGACTTCGATCTCGCTTACTGGCTTTGCGACATAATGATCATTTTCCTTTAGTAGTTCTTCAGCATGGAGAGGGAAAACCGAGCCCCCCATTGTAGGAGTGTAGCACGTGCGTGCCGCTTGTTGGCTTCCTACTACTTGCCCGGCTGTTGTTGTTGGAAATTTCATTTTCATATGGAATGCGGACGCAACGACGTGGAGGGCGGCTAGTCCTGGACGGCTGAATATGGCATTGTATGCGGATTTAACATCGACTACCAAGAAATCTAAGGACTCTTTCCGAGTTGTCGGTGCTTTTCTTGCTGTTACGTCGAGTGCGACAATTCCCTCGACTTGGACAGGTGCACCCGAGAAGCCATGGAGGGTGTAGCTGACTGGCTTAAGACGATCTCGGGAGAGCTTCAGTGCATCGAACGCGGCCATAAACAAGATGTTGACAGAACTGCCATTGTCAATGGGGATACATCGAACCTCGGGTTTGCCATGCCTAGATTGATAACTAGCACATCGCAATGAGGCATTTTGACGGCCTCGAGATCTTTATCAGAGAAGGAGACTGAGAGGTCCGAAACCTTCGGGGATGGAGTGTTATGAACTGATTAACCTCTCTTACAAAAGCTTTACGAAAGGAGTTAGAATCTCCCCCCATGGGCCCGCCATGGATGGTGTGCAAAATGCCCATTTGTTCCGGGTCCCTAGATTCAGAGGGTCTTTCAGGATGCTTGTTAGCCCCCCGTGGTGGAGGGTTCTCGGCGTTGTTGCTTCGTTAGGCAAACTGAGATAGGTAGCCCCACTGAATCAGGTCTTTTATTTCTTGTTTGAGGGCATAGCAATTATCAGTTGTATGTCCGTAGCCTTTGTGAAAGGCGCACCATAGGCTTTTGTCTCTTCTCTTGCCGGGTGTCGTCATCCTGGGAGGAGGATGGACTATCCCATCTTTCTGTACTGCCATGAAAATTGCGGATGTGCTTGCATTCAGAGGAGTAAACTTTTCGAAGCGAGGTGGAGGAGGAGGGCGACGCAGTCCTGCGCCGTTTTTCTGAAACTTTTTGGGCATTTCCTCAGTTGGGCTCTTCCGTTTGTTCCCGAAGAGTGATTCTTTCTTGTCTGGTGGGTTGAGGGCTTCCTCAACTCTAATGTACTTCTCACTCTGTTCTAGGATCTCTGTGAAATCACGAGGCGGCCTCTTGGCGAGGGATGCTTTTAGCTCTTTGTGCCTGACGTTGTGGTGAAAGGCAGCAGCCGCCACCGAGGATTCTAGATAGGAAATCGATCTTGCTTCCACTGTGAATCGCTTGACAAAGTCCTTTAGCAATTCTCCATCTTTTTGCTTCAGTTCTAGCAGGGAGACGCTGGTCTTTTCAGTTCTCCGGCTAATAACGAAGTGCGATGAAGAGTTCTTCAGACTGATCGAAGAAAAATATGGACTCAGGTTTCAGACGTGCATACCATTCCCTAGCTGATCCTTTCAGTGTAGCGGGAAATGTCCGACACATGAGTGCGTCGGTGGCATTATAGACCATCATGAGCATTTTAAATCTCTCGACATGGTCTGTCGGGTCTGATTCCCCATCATAAGATTCGAATTGAGGGGCCTTGAAACCCCTTGGTATAGGTGCATCGAGAATAGTTTGGCTGAATGGAGGTCGACTAGGGCAGTAGGCCCTGTGGGAGTGGCTCCCCTCATTCCTTATTTGTTCGAGATGTTTCTCTACCTCTTGGATTCGGCAGAGGACTTGATCGTCCTTCTTTTGAGATTCAATTGAGTCAGTGGATCATTCGTTCAGGGGAAGGCTCTGAGCTTGACTTTCTTGGAGAGCATACAGAAGGTCACGCTTGAATTGATCGAGCTCGGCCCTGGTGACCGGTGCATTTTGATCTATGTTCTACCCAGGTTGCCTTTGATAATCTTGTGTTGGGTTTCCCCTAGCTAGCTGTGTAACACCTCGTAATTTTCAAAAAAAAGTATAATCATATAATATATATATATATATATATATGTGT
Organism: Hemerocallis citrina; assembly: GCA_017893485.1. Taxonomy (NCBI): domain Eukaryota; kingdom Viridiplantae; phylum Streptophyta; class Magnoliopsida; order Asparagales; family Asphodelaceae; genus Hemerocallis; species Hemerocallis citrina. The sequence continues at coordinate 203,042,239 of CM030368.1, read as the reverse complement.
GTGTGTGTGTGTGTGTGTGTGTGTGTGTGTGTGTGTGTGTGTGTGTGTGTAAATGGTTGGAAAATTTTGGCTGTTGGTAAACAAAGCTATGGCATATTAGTAATATGTTGAAATGATAGTGGATAATGGAGTGGTGGGGGCCCACCTAAGGTGAGATGAACATCAAGAAGCATTCTTGATTGCTTGGGCTGTTGCATCTTTGATGACGTGGAAATCACGTGGGGGCCACCCGATTGCATTCAAAGCCTTGGCTGTGTGTTCTCAGAGAGGAGAGATGTGTTAATAGTACCACATCGGAAATCACTATAATAAAAATAATAAATACTATTTCCTATGATCAAGAGACACCTAATTGGTTAACCAACTTTTGAGAGGCAGCCTGTGGTGGGTAGTTGTACTACATAGTATCTAATTTGTCTTATAAATTGTATAAATTGTCTGAGCTAGGGACAGGGGCGTTACAAGTTGCCCCATGTGAGAGGAGGACTATCTTGATACTTGTCTAGAAGGCTGGGCTCTCTGGCTTGCTTGATGTCCTGAACGGGAGGCCTCAGATCGTGCACGCCTCTTATTCAGCTTTATTCGCAGGTTGCCTTCAATTTGTTGAGATTTTTAGATCCCTGTGGGCCTCGTGTAGCCATTGAATTAGTCGAGGCATTGTTGACCGAGACGCGGTCGTTGTGAGGATGCTGTTCAGGACGGTTCTGTCGGGAGCCCCCCAGTGCCTCTCCATTGACAGGAGCGTGATTAGGCTCCAGGGGCTGCTGTTGAGGAGGAATTGGATCTTCCATAGGAGGAACCCGAGTTGGCTGACGAAGAGAGTTGGTGCGATGGTTGGAGCCTGCCCCTCTCAGTTTTGGTGGCATGGAGAAAAGTTCGACTTGTGCAGTGGTTTCCCACAGACGGCAACCTGCGAATAAAGCCTGCCCCTCCTGTGATCTGAAATCGATGGTTGTTGATGCGGCCGATGGACCTGCAAAACGTCTGAAACATCAGGGGGTGGCCCTCGGCGACAGACCCTCCGACGCTCAAGTCAGAACCAGAAAGCGAGAGAGAGTAAAAGCTGGTGAATTGTTGATTACCTGGAGACTGAGGAAGGGAGGAGTATTTATAGGCCTGTGAGACATTCTAGAAGCCGAATCGTGACCGTCGGATCTTTCATGTCTCCTCCCTTGAAGAGATAAGATATCCCTGTGAGAGGATAAGAGATGAGACTCCTAGCCATCATGGACTGGGTGTCTCTTTTAGTGGGCCTAGTCTGTCACTTTTTATGGGCTTAAGAGAAGCCCATGTTCTGGATTGGGCCCAGGCCTGTAAAATAGGCCTGTGATGGCTAATCTGCCTGTAGACGCTTTGAGATCCGTGCAGGGATCGTACGGCTCTGATCTGTTGTGATTTTTACCATCATCAAGAAAAAATGGCCGATAACATTACTCAACCTATTCCTGATCAATTTCATGAGCTTTTGCTGGTGGTAAACACTTTTAAAAAGAAGAAAACATCTCCTAGTGCACGCTTTGATTGTAAAAGAACAGTCACTGTACTCACATACTCACATACTCACATACTCTTAACCATCTTCGTGAATAGTTCATATGCCAGATAGGTCATACTTACATACTCTTTGATGATGGTAAAAATCACAGCAGATTAGAGCCGTACGATCCCTGCACGGATCTCAAAGCATCTACAGGCAGATTAGCCATCACAGACCTATTTTACAGGTCTGGGCCCACTCTGAGACATGAGCTTCTCTCAAGCCTATTGGTGCCGCTGAATTTGGTATGGGGGCAAACAGATAGTATTTGTGGATTCTTAAGGAAACTGAATAATAAACCTGTATACCTGTTCCGTCGGGGTATGATCGCTGCTCCGGCCGTACACCTGCAAAAAGTGCAAGACACCGGGGTTGTTCCCAGCGACGCACCCTCCGACGCTCAAGTCAGTAATCTAGGAAGACTATGAAAGAGCGCAAAAACTGGAGAAAGATTGATTACCTCTAGATGGAGATGGACGGGGGGTATTTATAGGCGTCTTAGGGAACAGATTAGGAATGTAATCCCCGTGATCTGATAAGGAATATTCTCCTTGTAAGCAGATTAGGAATGTAGTCCCTAATCCACAGTGGAGGGATAGGCATGAATCAGGGCCGTTGATCAGGATATAATCAGAAGCCTTGATTCTATCCCTCTGATCGGGTTTTACTGCTGGTTGAGACCCGCGCCCGATTGAAGCGGATCCGTTTGTGGGCTATTGGGTCTTTATTGGAGAGACCCAGTACCCATCTCAGACCCTATTTGTAGGTGGAATTACCGTTTTACCCCTGGGCTTCAAGATTCGTGCCCGATTTGGACGGTTCCGATTAACCCCCATTTTTAGCCATATCACGAGCCCCCCACTCCTAAAGGCTGAGCTTGATTGGCCTTTGAGGAGTAGTTTAACTGTTTTAATGGCTAGCGGAGTTGCGTCGGAGTCCAAATGGAAGGTTTTGAATCTTGAAGGAGGTAGTTTGGTGATTTTTCAAGTAGATCGAACTCTAAGTCGCTCTAGAGCCCCTTGTTGGAATATCCTTTTGACTTAAGAAAGTGTTGATTCGACGTCCTGGGGTTTTGGAAGATTATTTTCGGGCAACAATTGTTTGTTTGGGAGTGAGAAGGTACTCCCCCACTTTATAATTGCTTTCCAGGAGTTCTTCCTTATCTCTTCGAATTTTTTACTTGTTTTTTGGCGCAATACCTTGGCCGTTATCCTTCGTTGAGGGGCATATATATTTGTATCACGCTTCCGACCCCCTCTAGAGCTCGCTGATTAGGGGGCCGAGGTCCGTATGCGGTTCGGCGCGTTTTTTCGAAGAGGAGAGCGAGTTCGGCGTAGTCGTGAGTGCTGGGAGGGAGTCCGGCATGGCGTGAGGTCCAATTTTTCCCGTAACGAGGTCGGTGCCAAGAACGCTCGGCAGTGGGTGCCGAACTCGAATTTTTCCCCATAACGAGGTCGGTTCCACGAACGCTCGGCTGTGAGTGCCGAGCTTGATTTTTCCCCCGTAACGAGGTCGGTTCCACGAACGCTCGGCTGTGGGTGCCGAACTCGAATTTTTCCCCGTAACGAGGTCGGTTCCACGAATGCTCGGCTGTGGGTGCCGAACTCGAATTTTTCCCCCGTAACGAGATCGGTTCCACGAACGCTCGACTGTAGGTGCCGAACTCGAAATTTTCCCCCGTAACGAGGTCGGTTCCACGAACGCTCGGCTGTGGGTGCCGAACTCGAATTTTTTGCCGTAACGAGGTCGGTTCCACGAACGCTCGGCTGTGAGTGCCGAGCTTGAATTTTTTCCCGTAACGAGGTCGGTGCCAAGAACGCTCGACAGTTGGTGCCGAACTTGACTTTTCCCCGTAATGAGGTTGGTTCCACGAACGCTCGGTAGTGGGTGTCGAACCCGAATTTTTCCCCGTAACGAGGTCGGTTCCACGAATGCTCGGCAGTGGGTGCCGAACTCGAATTTTCCCCCGTAATGGGGTCAGTGTCAAGAACGCACGGCAGCTGGTGCTGAGCTTGATTTTTCACCCGTAACAGGGTCGGTGTCAAGAACGCTCGGCCGCTGGTGCCGAGCTTGATTTTTCCCCCGTAACGGGGTCGGTGTCAAGAATGCTCGGCAGCTGGTGCCGAGCTTGATTTTTCTCCCGTAACGGGGTCGGTGTCAAGAACGCTCGGTAGCTGGTGCCGAGCTTGATTTTTCCCCCGTAACGGGGTCGGTGTCAAGAACGCACGGCAGCTGGTGCCGAGCTTGATTTTTCCCCCGTAACGGGGTCGGTGCCGAGAACGCTCGGCAGCTGGTGCCGAGCTTGATTTTCCCCCCGTAACGAGGTCGGTTCCACGAACGCTCGGCAGTGGGTGCCGAACTCGAATTTTCCCCCGTAACGGGGTCGGTGTCAAGAACGCACGGCAGCTGGTGCCGAGCTTGATTTTTCCCCCGTAACGGGGTCGGTGTCAAGAACGCACGGCAGCTGGTGTCGAGCTTGATTTTTCCCCCGTAACAGGGTCGGTGTCAAGAACGCTCGGCAGCTGGTGCCGAGCTTGATTTTTCCCCCGTAACGGGGTCGGTGTCAAGAACGCTCGGCAGCTGGTGCCGAGCTTGATTTTTCCCCCGTAACGGGGTCGGTGTCAAGAACGCTCGGCAGCTGGTGCCGAGCTTGATTTTTCCCCCGTAACGGGGTCGGTGTCAAGAACGCTCGGCAGCTGGTGCCGAGCTTGATTTTTCCCCCGTAACAGGGTCGGTGTCCAGAACGCTCGGCAGCTGGTGCCGAGCTTGATTTTTCCCCTGTAACGGGGTCGGTGCCAAGAACGCACGGCAGCTGGTGCCGAGCTTGATTTTTCTCCCGTAACGGGGTCGGTGTCAAGAACGCTCGACAGCTGGTGCCGAGCTTGATTTTTCCCCTGTAACAGGGTCGGTGTTAAGAACGCTCGGCAGCTGGTGCCGAGCTTGATTTTTCCCCCGTAACGGGGTCGGTGTCAAGAACGCTCGGCAGTTGGTGCCGAGCTTGATTTTTCCCTCGTAACGGGGTCGGTGTCAAGAATGCTCGGCAGCTGGTGCCGAGCTTGATTTTTCCCCCGTAACGGGGTCGGTGTCAAGAACGCACGGCAGCTGGTGCCGAGCTTGATTTTTCCTCCGTAACGGGGTCGGTGCCGAGAACGCTCGGCAGCTGGTGCCGAGCTTGATCTTTCCCCCGTAACGGGGTCGGTGTCAAGAACGCTCGGCAGCTTGTGCCGAGCTTGGATTTTTCCCCCGTAACAGGGTCGGTGTCAAGAACGCACGGCAGCTGGTGCCGAGGTCCTCAACTTGTCGTTTTTCGTCATAGGAGTTTGTATCTACTGTGTGCCTTCTGAACTTCTGACAACTTCTGACAGCTCTGACAGATGGGACGTTTATTAATTGCGGTGACCTCTGGGCTTCCATCAGATGGGACGCGCATTAAATGCAACGCATGATTAGGCATGGTAACCAATGCGACGATTGAGGTCGCTTCGTCGTTTTGTGTACATGGGCCGGTCGTACAGGCCCACTAACCTCGTTTGGCGTGCGCCTCTCTATAAATCCTCACCCCCCTCTCATTTCTCATTTCTCCTCTCTTTTGCTCAGACGGTTTCTTGTGTTCAGGCGAATCCTTCCGGTGGTCGACGTTTGATTCCGACGAAGTTTTCCGGCGGCTATCTCCCTTAAGGTAATTTATAAATTATGTCTGTAGCTTCTGTCTCCGAAGAAGTCTCTTGGTCCGAGCTCTCCCTTGAAGTCGTCGATGATTCGACTCCGACTCCGACCAAGGGCAAGAAGGTGTTCAGCAAGGATTCGATCGTCGAGGATCCGAAGAGGATGGGGGAGTTCGGACAAATGCCAGGGCCGCTGACAGGGCTCCATAGAGTTAGGCAGCTTCCGGAGGATCAGGCCGAGCGAATCGTTCATAGGAGGGGGAGGTCCTTCGAGGAGAATGCCGCGAGGGAGACGACGGAGGCGGACGATGCGGTGTCGATCCTGCGCGAGGAGGATTTGGCAGTGGTCCGGGATTCTTTTCACATCCCGGAGGAGTACGAGCTCATGTTGTCGGGCCCCGGGGTTAGGGCCAATTCGCCGCTGCCAGTGACAATGTGTTGCTGGCCGGTCGATGCCTTCATCGCCGGTGCTCGGCTACCTCTCCACGTGTTCGCTGTTACCGTGGTGAGTTGGTTCGGGGTCAGCCCCATCCAACTTATGCCGAACACGTGGCGAGTGATAAATGGCTTCGTTCTCCACTGCCAAGCCGCAGGGATCGAGCCGCAGCTGAACGTGCTTCGGACGTTATACCGGCTCCACCAAGGGAATAAGTCGGAGTACCGGTATTACTTGACTCCGAGGCACGGCGGCAGGCTCGTCATATGCCCCGACTCCATTAAGCACTGGCGAGAGAAGTGGTTGGTTGTGCGGAGTCGAGAGGCATGGCCGATCCCTTCGAACTAGATAGAAGGGGTGCCGAAGAAGGCGAGGGCGATCCCGAAGCTCACTGTAGAAGAAGAAGAGGCGGTCCGGATTCTCCTTGATCGGCCAAAGTATGATTGGAGGGAGCTGACGGAGGACATCCTCTACAAGGGAGGGCTCTGCCGCGTAGATCCCAGTACGTGGCTCTCGTCAAGTTTTTATTTTCCGTACTCTCTTCCTTGTTGTTTTCGATGTGTTAACCAATTTTCGCTTTTGATGCAGAAACCATGGATTACGACGTAGTACTGGCGCTCAGGGCAGGACTCGCAAGCAAGGCGCCTAAGAAGCGCAAGAGGGTTGCGTCCAAGCTGCCCTCGACCTCGAAGGCTCCGAGGATTGCAGCCCTTGTTGAGGAGGTGGAGGTCCTTGACAGTCCGGCTGTCACCGTGGCGGGGACCTCAGCACCGGCATCTACGGGTGAGTTCCCCATCGCCGCCGCCCTCGCTATGGCGATGCTGCCACTGTCGGTGGCAGGCGAGGAGCTCCTGACGGAGGAGCACAAGAGGATTCACATTCCGGACTGGCAAGTCCGAAGGCATGATGGGTTCCTCGGGAACTCGCTGGCGAGCATGCAGGCCGTCAAGCACCTCGCCACTCCGAAAGACCGAGCCGCCATGGAGGCCAGGAGAGAGGGCGACGACGTGATCGAGATCGCTCGTTCGGCAGTGTCGGTAAGCCTCGAGCTTCCTTTATTCATTGTACTCCGATAGCCCAAGTTTTTCTAACTCTCTTCGTTCTTCTTTGCTACAGATCATCGTCCACTTCGGCCACCTCACCGAGAGGTTGACAGCTCTGGAGAAGGAGCTAAAGCAAGAGTCCGACCAAGCTCGGAACGAAAAAGCTCGGCTGTCGAACGAGCTCGACAAACTCCGCGTCGAGCACGAGGGCAGGTCGGCGAGGATCCAGCACCTCGAGGCCGAGGTGACGAGGTTGGAGGGCGAGCTCCTTCGTCAGAAGGAGGGGTCGGCCAAGCAGCTGGCCGAGGTCGAGGCAGCCAATGCGGCGGCTGTGAAGGCGGTGGAGGATGCAACCCTGGAGAAAGCGCAGGGGTTCCTCGCCCAGAACATGGCAAAGGCCTTCGCCGCAGCCATCGACCGGGTGTCGAAGGAGTTCCCCGAGGTGAACGTCTCGGGGTGGAGGCTCTTCCCCGGCCACGTTGAAGGCTTCGACCCTGAGTCCGAGGGGGAGGAGGAGAAGGGGATGACGAAGCTGACGCCGAGGTCGAGGTGACCGACGAGGTCCCCGGTACCGTGGTCACTCCGCTGGCGGTGGAGACCCCTTCGGAGAAGCCGACTCCCACCCGAACTCGTCGCCCGGGGAAAGAGGTTGCGCCTTGACTCTGCTTCTCGTTTTCTTGTTTTGTTTTTTGCTTTTCTTTTCAATCATTGTAATGCCTAATAGCGGACTGGCCACCGCTACCTTTTTGAAATGAATGAAAAGAAAACTTTTCTGAAGTGTTGGTGTTCGGATCTTCGTCTTTCACCCCCTTTTTGCCAAATATTCTTTTCTTGTTTCGAAAGTTTCTTTATTAGAAATTTTTTCAAGTGTGGTGCTCCGGCAGTGCTCGATCTTTTTGCTGATTACTTCGATCTCTTTTCAGCTCATGGTGGTTGCCCAAGATGTCGAGCCTACGCGCTCGGATGAGGGAGTTCGAGCCAAGGCTGGCTTGGGGGCGACGAGGTTGTGTCTGGCGAGGTGCCGAGAGCGGCTCTACGAAGTCGAGCTTGGATTGCGCCGAGCCGAAAGCGAGCGGAACCATCTCCAGCTCATCTTCGGCCGGCGAGATATCGAGATTCGTCATTTGGAAAGCAGGATCGCCGAGCTGACCCCCACAGGAGAAGGTGAATATTCGCCAACTGCTTTCAGTAATGAGCTTCGGATTCAATGCATCCGTCATAACTTGTCCAAAATATCAGCGGAGAGGGACGACTTGCTTTCCGAGATACAGCATCTGCACTCCGTAGAGACGAAGCTTCGGAGGGAGGGCGAGGGGCTAACGGCCGAAGTGGCCAAGTTGACGACCGAACGGGTCCAGTTGACAGCCGAGGTCGAAGCGCTGAAGAGAGCGACGGTGGATAAAAGCATCGAGGTCACCCACCTTCGGTGCCTCATAGCCAGTCGATCAGGAGTTCCGGACTCCGCGATACCCCCTCGTTTCGAAGTTAACGTCAAAGACGACTCGTTGCGTGATCGGATCTCGGAGTTGGAGGTGGAACTGGCTCGTCTCAAACCGCATTCGGGACCAATCAACATCCGAAGCACGTCGTGCACTCGCGCAGAGAGTGATCGGGGCATTACCTTCTACGGGATGGCAACCCGTCAGCGGATCGGCCATCCTAGTCCGGGGGACGCGCAGAGCTCGGTAGCGATTTCGTTGAGCGGAGCATCCGTCGGAGTAGCTACTAGAAGCGGCGCCGAGGATACGTCTCAATTCGCCGGCTTGGGGTCGCGCTCCGGAGACAAGCATCGTCACTCTCGAGTGTCTTTGAAGTGGAATGCCCCGGCTCCAAAAAAGCGCTGAAGACGTCGACTCCGAAAGTTTTTGTATATATATATATATATTTTTTTTTTTTTTAAGTGTAATAAGTCGGCATTGTAACTTTTTCTTTAACGACTTGTAATTCTGCTGTGTCCATCTTTGTACCGCATCCGGTTCATTAATAAAATGTTGTTGCCGACCTTGTGTGTTCTTTACTTTCGCGACTATTATTTGCTGCGCCGAGGCTTCTAAGTTGGCTGCTTGCTTGTTCGTCGATCGGTGAGGTGAATGTCCGGCCAGTGGTGCCGAGCTTTGTCTCCGATGCCCGATCATGTAGCATTGTGAAGTGAGTTGAGCGGCGAGCCCTCAAAGCGGATCGTTGCTAGCGGTTCGGCAGTTATGGGAGCGATCCCAAATGGCGAACTCTTTCTAGCCCGCTTAGAAGCGATCATGCGGAGTATGACCGAGCCAGGTGTCGGGCTCCGAACCGTCGTTGAGTTAGCTTACCGGGGGCGAACCACCTTTGGCTTGCTGAATTTTGTTGCAATTGTGTTAGCCGGGGTAGGCTTGAAATGAACTACGAGGCGAGTGCTTGCTTCGGCCTGCATGCTCTAGCCAGGGTTCCGAATCTCGCTCGGCATATTTCGAAGCTCTTTCCGATTTGGGGCGTGGGCGCTCGGTTGTTCGAGCGTCGTTCTGAAAAGACGGGAGCAGACTTCCAATAGCATTAAGTGATGCTCTGGGATTTGTGGGGGCGTTCCACCTTCCCGAGGGTGTCGAGAGTAGGGCCCTTTAATAAATACACGGCGCTTCAGTTCCCTAGGCGACTGCTAGACTTTCGAGGGTCATAATGACAGTCTTGCGTGCTTCAATTCCCTAGGCGCGACTGTTGGGCTCCCGAGGGTCATAATGACACTCTTGGGGGACGGCTATAAGTACCACCCCCCCTTTCAGTCTCAGTCATTGCAATCTTGAACTCTAGTGGCATCGATGGTGTCTGCCCTTGGGCGGATGCTAGCTTTGTGAAAAATTCTCCCTTCGAGAGGTTCGGAAGGGTGGTCACCCTACTGCCTTGTTCTTCTCTCGTTCCTGACGGTCCCGATGAGGGTGTCAGGGTCGGGGGAGGACAAGGCAGAAGAGTTGGCGACCGTAGTCCGGATCCGAGGGAGAGGTTCTTCGGGAGGATGGGTTGCCGTTCTTCAACCGTGATCTTCTCCTGATTCTGACGACTCCGATGTGGGGGTCAGGATCGAGGGAGATCCCGGTAGAAGAGGTGGTGACCGAAATCTGGAACCGAGGGGAGGTCGCTTCGGGAGGGTAGGTGGTCGCTCTTCTACTATGGTCTTCTCCTGACTCTGACGGCTCCGATGCGGGTGTCAGGGTCAGGGGAGACCATGGTGGATGAGGTGATGACCAAAGTCCGTAACCGAGGCGGAGGTCCCCTAAAACCTTCATCTTAAACTTTCTTTCGAGGCTGGGGTCTTGCCTGGTGTAAGTGGGTGGTGTTCATACAGCCCGATGGCCGAAGAGATCATGGCCGAAGTTTGATTCGGATCACTCGTCGTTCAGCATTTAGCGACGAGCGAGTTGGGGTTGTCAAAGCCGTGACTCCGAACCTTTGGCGAACTACCTCTTGCTCGCTTAGTTGCGAACTTGCGAAGTAGAATCGAGCCAAGTGTGGGATTCCGAACCATCGGAAAAATAATTCGACGGCTGTGGGAGCAATTCCGAATGGCGAACTACCCCTAGCTCGTTTAGATGCGAACTTGCGAAGTAGAATCGAACCAAGTGTTGGACTCCGAACCATCGGTAAAATAGTTCAACGGCTGTGGGAGCAATTCCGAATGGCGAACTACCTCTAGTTCGCTTAGAAGCGAACTTGCGAAGTAGAATCGAACCAAGTGTTGGACTCCGAACCATCGGTAAAATAGTTCAACGGCTGTGGGAGCAATTCCGAATGGCGAACTACCTCTAGTTCGCTTAGAAGCGAACTTGCGAAGTAGAATCGAACCAAGTGTTGGACTCAGAACCATCGGTAAAATAGTTCAACGGCTGTGGGAGCAATTCCGAATGGCGAACTACCTCTAGTTCGCTTAGAAGCGAACTTGCGAAGTAGAATCGAACCAAGTGTTGGACTCCGAACCATCGGTAAAATAGTTCAACGGCTGTGGGAGCAATTTCGAATGGCGAACTACCTCTAGTTCGCTTAGAAGCGAACTTGCGAAGTAAAATCGAACCAAGTGTTGGACTCCGAACCATCGGTAGATCGAGGAGTTAAAAGCAAAGAGATGTACATAGTAGCAAAAATATGGAAAAAACTTTATTTATTAACATCCAATGATCGGCTTCTTCTAAAGTTGCTAGCCGTTATTACAAGGGAAAAAATGAAAGCAAATTACTACGAAAGAAAATTACTACGAGTAACAGGAAAAGAATGGTTCGACATCTCGAATTACTTAGAGAGGCATTGTCGCTTTCTCTTGGTATTTTAAGAGATGGTCGGCATTCCAAGTCCTGGAAATCTCCCTGCCTTCGAGATCTTCTAGTCGGAATGTGCCGGGGCGGATTACTTTAGAGATTTTGTAAGGTCCCTCCCAATTCGGGGCCAATTTGCTTTTCTGACCTGGGAACGAGATGGCCAACTTTCGGAGGACCAGGTCCCCTTCTTTGAGGTCCGTTGGGCGGACTCTTTTGTTGTATGCTAGCTCAATCCTTCTTCGGTAAGTTTGCTGGCATATGGCAGCTCTCTCTCGGATTTCATCTATGAGATCTAGGCTTGTTCTGAGCTCTCTAGAGTTCTGCTCTTCTTCATAAGCCATCAGACGAGGAGAGGGTAATCCAACTTCTAGGGGGATGATGGCCTCGGACTCATAGGTGAGATTGAACGGGCTCTCGCCTGTTGGGGTCCGCTTTGTGGTGCGGTAGTTCCACAGCACGTTGGGCAGCTGATTGACCCATAAGCCCTTGGAACACTTGTCTAACCTCTTCTTAATGCCTGAGAGGATCTGTCGGTTGGCATTTTCGGCCTGGCCATTCGACTGAGGATGAGAGACGGAGGAGAAACGGTGTTGTATGGCGAGATCCTCACATAAAGCTCGGAAGGCAGCCCCAGTGAACTGCGTTCCGTTATCTGTAACTATGACCCGGGGAACGCCGAATCGGCAGATCACATTTTTCCAGAAGAATTGAACGACCTTATGCTCGGTGATCGTAGCCAGGGGCTCGGCCTCTATCCATTTCGAGAAATAGTCGACTGCCACGACTAGGAACTTTAACTGTCCGGGAGCTGGCGGAAACGGCCCAGTAAATCCATCCCCCACATTGCGAATGGGATCGGACTTGATAGGGAGGCAAGTGGTGCTTGAGGGAGACACCGGATGTCGGAGTACTTCTGATAGGAGCTGCATTGCCGAACGTGTCGTTCGGCGTCCCGTAGGAGAGTGGGCCAGAAATATCCGTAGTTCAATACTTTGCGCGCCAGGGCTCTGGAGCCAGAATGGGCCCCGCCAATGCCCTCATGAAGTTCTTGCAGGGCGTAGTCGGCTTGCCCGGGGGAGAGGCACCTCAGGTAGGGCCGACCGTCCCCCTGGGTGAAGGAGCGTTTATACAGGATGCCTCCGATTAGCGTGTAATGCTCGGCTCGGACTCTAACTCTTCTTGCTTCCTTCGGGTCCTCGGGGAGGAGTCCGTCCCTTAAGAATTCGATGAGTGGTCTCATCCAGTTGTCTTCGAGGAGGACAGGCAATGTTTCAACAGAGTCAGGTGTTTCGTCCTCTATGCTCGGCTTCAGGAGGACTTCTATCAAAACAGTCTGCTCGAGGCCTTGAAGGGAAGAGGATGCTAATTTGGATAGGGCGTCGGCCTGAGCGTTTTCTTCTCGGGGGATCCTTTGGATGAGGGCCTCTTCGAACAGTGCCATAAGGCTCTTAACTTTAGCCAAGTACTTAGCCATCCTGTCATCGCGGACTTCATACTCGCCAAGGACCTGATTGACGACCAGTTGGGAGTCGCTGAAGATCCGTAGGCCTTGTGCCCCAGCATTTCGGGCTATTCCAAGACCGGGTATTAGCGCCTCGTATTCGGCTTCGTTGTTTGAGGCTTTGAAGTTTATATGGAGGGAGTATTGGAGGATGAAGTCGTCCGGGCCGGCCAGAATGACCCCTGCACCACTTCCCTCATTGCAAGAGGATCCGTCTACATAAACCGACCATACTGGTGGTCCCTTCACCACTTGGTTGGACTCAGGGATAGTGCTCTCCACAATGAATTCGGCTAGCACCTGAGCCTTGATCGCGGTCCGAGACTGATAAGTTATATCGTGTTGACTCAGCTCGATAGACCATTTCATCAGTCGTCCCGAAGTCTTGGGCTTATGGAGGACCTGCTTCAGCGGCTGGTCGGTAAGAACGACCACCGAATGAGACTGAAAATACGGGCGGAGCTTTCTCGCAGCCATCACTAGGGCATAGGCCATTTTCTCTATCCTCGGGTATCGGAGCTCAGCATCCCGGAGCACTTTGCTGACGTAGTAGATGGGCTTCTGAGTCCGGTCTTCTTCTTTGACTAAGACTGCACTGAGCGTCTGCTCGGAGGCTGCCAGGTAGAGGTAGAGCGGTTCGCCAGGTATTGGTTTGCTGAGAAGAGGTGGATTGACGAGGTAAGCTTTGAGCCGTTCGAAGGAGTCTTGTTGCTGCTGCCCCCACTCAAATCCTTTAGCCCCCCTGAGGGCTTTGAAGAACGGGAGGCACTTCTCCCCGGACTTCGACAGAAAGCGCCCTATGGCGGCTAGGCGACCAGTCAACCTCTGAACTTCTTTGACATTTCTTGGGGGGGCCATGTCCAATATGGCCTTGATCTTCTCCGGGTTTGCTTCTATTCCTCGTTGGCTAACCATGAAGCCGAGGAACTTCCCTGATGAGATGCTGAACGCACACTTGTTCGGGTTAAGTCTCATATTGTGCTTTTTCAAAACGTCAAATGCTTCTTGGAGGTTGGTCACATGATCAACACCTCGGATGCTTTTTACAAGCATGTCGTCAACGTACACTTCCATGTTCCGGCCGATCTGGGCCTGGAAAACCTTGTTGACGAGGCGTTGGTATGTTGCACCTGCATTCTTAAGGCCGAACGGCATGACTCTGTAGCAATAGAGGCCTTGGTCGGTCACAAAAGATGTCTTCGGGATATCCGGAGGAAACATTCTTATCTAATTGTAACCTGAGAAGGCATCCATGAAGCTGAGGAGCTCATGTCCCGAGGTTGCGTCAATCAGAGTGTCAATACTCGGTAGAGGGAAGGGGTCCTTGGGGCAAGCCTTGTTGAGGTCGGTGAAATCAATACAAATCCTCCAAGTCCCATTGGACTTCTTCACCATTACTACATTCGATAGCCACTCAGGATAGTTCACCTCCTGTATGAACCGGGCCTCCAAGACCTTGTCTACCTCCTCTTTTATAGTGAGCTGACGCTCGGGGGCGAACTTGCACCTCTTCTGCTGAACCGGTTTGGACCCCGGATCAACGCTTAGGCGGTGGACTAGGAGCTCTTCGGAGATACCGGGCATATCTGCAGCTGGCCAAGCGAAGAGGTCTTGGTTCCTTCGGATGCATTGTACAATGTCTGAGTATAGGGCGGACGGGAGGGTCTTGCTAACAAAGAACTTGCGGGCCGGCTCCTGCTCAGAGAAGAGTACTTCCTCCAATTCGTCCACCGGCTCGGAGGTCGGCCGAGCAGTATCTTGAGGGATTTCCAGAGTTTCTAAGGAGAGGACGGGTCCGAGGGTAGAGGTCATGTAGCACTTTCTGGCCGTCTCCTGATTGCCCCTTACTTCCCCGACCCCGGACTGGGTGGGAAATTTCATCTTAAGATGGTATGCTGAGGGGACGACTTCCAGAGCTGCAAGGCTGGGCCGACCCAATATGATGTTGTAGGCGGCAGGGACATCCACCACCATGAAGTCCATTGGCTCCGTTCGGGTGGTAGGAGTTTGGCCGGCGGTTACATCGAGGGTGATCACCCCTTCAATAGTCACCGGAACTCCCGTGAACCCATGGAGAGTGTAGCCGGCGGGCTTGAGTCTGTCTCGGGAGAGCTTTAGGCCTTTAAAAGCGGCGAGGAAGAGGATGTTGACGGAACTGCCGTTGTCTACTAAGATCCTTTCCACTTTGAAATTTGCCATGTGAAGGCTAATGACGAGTGCGTCACAATGTGGGGTGCGAACTCCTTCAAGATCTTCGTCGGAGAATGTGACAGGCACTCCGAGGCCCTTGGGAGGAGGGGTAGTTTGGACCGAGTTGACTTCTCTTATAAATGCCTTCCGAGAGGAGTTTGAGGAGCCCCCCATTGGGCCCCCATGAATGAGGTGGAGGACTCACTCTTCCTCGAAGTCAGGCGTCTCTTTTCGCTCCGGACACTTGTTAGCCCCCCGAGGCGGGGGGGGGGGGGGGGGGGGGGAAGTTCGGCTCGGTCCTTTCTTACAAATCTGGTCAGCTGCCCTCTCTGGATAAGGGCTTCGATCTCGTTCTTTAAGGCGCGACAATCGTTGGTGTCATGCCCATGGTCCCGGTGATAACGACACCATTTTTCTTTATCTCTTTTCTTAGCGGGGGTGTTCATCCTTGGTGCAGGAGGTATGATCCCTTCCTTTTCGACTTCCATGAGAATGGTTGAGACATTAGTGGTGAGGGGAGAGAACTTCTTGAATCTGGGGGGAGGTCGGCGCTGGCCGGCATTATCCTTTTGGAGCTTCTTGGCTCCTTCCTCTTCTGTTCCCTTCCTCTTAAACCCGGAGGAGGACCCCTCCCAGTTGGGTTGCTGCTCGGCCTCTTCGGCCCGGATGTACTTTTCACTGCGAAAGAGGAGGTCGGAAAAGTTCTGTGGAGGCTTCTTGGCGAGGGAGGAGTGGAGGTTGGAATTGAGGACATTAGATTGAAATGCTGCCGCAGCGACCGACTGGTCGAGGGATGCTATGGACCTGGCTGCAGCTGTGAACCACTTCACATAGTCTCTCAATTTCTCCCCCTTCTTCTGGTGGAGGTGTAATAGGGAGATGCTGGTCTTCTCAGCCCTACGACTGCTTACGAAATGGGTGACGAAAAGGGTCTCGAACTGCTCGAGGGAGAATATTGAGGCGGGGGCAAGGCGAGAGTACCATTCTCGAGCTGGGCCCTTGAGAGTTGCGGGGAAGGTTTTGCAGAGGAGAGCATCGGAAGCTTGATGGAGGAGCATCAAGGTCTTAAAGCTTTCGATGTGGTCAACGGGGTCAGTCTCCCCGGTGTAAGTCTCAAATTGGGGAGGTTTGAAGCCGAACGGCACAGGCACATCCACTATAGTTCAGGAGAAAGGGGGTCGGCTAGGACGTAGGGTCCTCCCCCTGAGCTCTTCTTCTCAGTCTATCTGACCTAGGAGCCTCTCTACCTCATGAAGACGGCGGTACATGGTGTCGTCCCTCTGACGAAAATCAGCCGAGCCTCTAGACTCGTCTTCGTATGAGGGAGAGCGAGGACTACGACGATGGTAACTTCGGGAGCGACGAGCACTTGGGGTACGCCGGGAGTTGCTAGGAGCAGGACGAGGAGATGGGGACCGACGGAGAGGGCTTCGGACCGGTGGAGGGGATGGTGATCGCCGGCGAGGGCTTCGGACTGGAGGAGGAGATGGGGCCTTTGGCTCATTATGGTTCCGACGGAGGTTGAGAGCCTGTAGGACGGTCGCTTGGAACTGCTGGAACTCGGCACGGGTGATGGGTGCCTCATTGTTCCTAGGCTGTTGCCGACCCGCGGGGGAGTATGGTCTTCTCCTGTGATGCTCGGGTGACTCCCTCCGTCCCCTCTTGGCGGGGGACCTTTTGTGTTCTCGGTGGCGAGGAGACCGCTCACCCGGACGGTGTTGGCGGGAGGTTCCCTCACGGGCCCGCTTCTCATCCAGGTGGCGGCGTAGATCATCGTCTTTCTGGCGATTGGGGACGGTGTTGTGCTGACCAGAGGCTCGGGGGTGATGGGAGGCCATGGAGTCCGAAGAGGCGTTGTGGATGGAGAAGTGGTCCTGATGAAGAGGTTGTTTCTGAGGGTTAGGACCCTTTGGAGGCGGCTGATTAGGAGGAGGAAGGTCCTGTTGGAGCGGGTCTTCCGCTGTAGGGGGAAGTTGCCCTTGTTGTTGAGCGAGATTAGGGGGGACTTCTTGTTGCTGATCAGGGTTGGGTCCTCGGTTGGACCCCCTTGATCTGACTTTCCTAGGAGGCATGGCTGGAGAAGATCTATTCACCGGGAAATGGAGAGGTTTCTATTCGTTAGTTTCCCACAGACGGCGCCAATCTGTTGCCGCTGAATTTGGTGTGGGGGCAAACAGATTGTATTTGTGGATTCTTAAGGAAACTGAATAATAAACCTGTATACCTGTTCCGTCGGGGTATGATCGCTGCTCCGGTCGTACACCTGCAAAAAGTGCGAGACACCGGGATTGTTCCCGGCGACGCACCCTCCGACGCTCAAGTCAGTAATCTAGGAAGACTATGAAAGAGCGCAAAAACTGGAGAAAGATTGATTACCTCTTGATGGAGATGGATAGGGGGTATTTATAGGCGTCTTAGGGAACAGATTAGGAATGTAATCCCCGTGATCTGATAAGGAATATTCTCCTTGTAAGCAGATTAGGAATGTAGTCCCTAATCCCCAGTGGAGGGATAGGCATGAATCAGGGCCGTTGATCAGGATCTAATCAGAAGCCTTGATTCTATCCCTCTGATCGGGTTTTACTGCTGGTTGAGACCCGCGCCCGATTGAAGCGGATCCGTTTGTGTGCTATTGGGTCTTTATCGGAGAGACCCAGTACCCATCTCAGACCCTATTTGTAGGTGGAATTACCGTTTTACCCCTGGGCTTCAAGATTCGTGCCCGATTTGGACGGTTCCGATTAACCCCCATTTTTAGCCATATCACCTATAAAAAGTGACAGGCTAGGCCCACTAAGAGAGACACCCAGTCCATGTTGGCTAGGAGTCAAATCTCTTATCCCCTAACAGGTATATCTTATCTCTTCAGGAAGGGAGACATGAAAGATCCAATGGTCACAATTCGATCTCTAGAATGTCTCTCAGGCCTATAAATACCCCTCCCCCTCTTCAGTCACCAGGTAATCAACAATTCACCAGTTTTCACTCTCATACTTTCTCTCTTTCTGATTCTGACTTGAGCGTCGGAGGGTCTATCGCCGGGGGCCACCCCCCCGGTGTTTCAGACGTTTTGCAGGTCCATCGACCGTATCATCCACCATCGAATTCATATCACAGGAGGTTAATCAACGATCCAGATTCAATCTTGGGAGCTCTAACCTCTTTTAACGGCCAAGGCACAGGTTTGACTTTTAGTAGTTTCCATCCATTATTAACTCACTATCTGTTTGCTCCTACACAGAAATAAGCAGCAACAGATTGGCGACGTCAGTGGAAAACTACACAAGTAAGACTTATCGTCATGCCACAATGACTAAGAGGTAAAGGGGCGACCTCCAGTCGTCGCACTACCACTCTTAGTCAACCAGCTCCTCCTATGGAAGATTAGATTCCTCCTAAGTAGTCACCCCGATAGCCTAATCACGCTCCTTCCAACGGAGAGGCACCGGGGGGCTCCTGACAAAACTGTCCTGAACAACATCTTCAGTACAACCGCATCTCAATCCACAATGCTTCAACAGGATCCCAAAAGAAGGATGACCAAGTCCTTCGCCGTATCCAAGAAGTAGAAGATCGCCTAGAACAGACGGAGAATGAGAGAAACTGCTCCAACAGGGCCTACTGCCCAAATCAACGTCCCTTGAGCAAAACCATCCTCGATGCACCCATTCCAAGGAACTTCAAAGCTCCTCAATTCGAATCCTACAACGGGGAATCAGACCCGACGGACCACATCGAGAACTTTAAAACACTTATGATGTTCTATAATGCCACCGATGCACTCATGTGTCGGACATTTTCCGCTACACTGAAATGATTAGCTAGGGAATGGTATTCACGTCTGAAACCTGAATCCACATTTTCTTTCGACCAGCTCGAGGAACTCTTCATTGCACACTTCGTTACTAGCCAGAGAACTGAAAAAACCAGTGTCTCCCTGCTAGAACTGAAGCAAGAAGATGGAGAACTGCCAAAGGACTTCGTCAAGCATTTAACAACTGAAGCAAGGTTAATTTCTGCCATGAACACTTCAGTCGCAACTGTAGCTCTTCGCCACAACGTCACTAACAAAGACCTGAAAGCCTCCCTCGCCAAAAAGTCACCCAAAAGTTTCACTGCGCTCCTGAAAAGGAGTGACAAGTATATCAGGGTCGAGGAAGCTCTCTATCTTCAAGGCAAGAACGATTCATCTTCCGAGAACAAACGGGAGAACACAAGCGAGGAAGAACTCAGGAAGTTTCAGAAAAACGGTGCAAGTTCACGCCGTCCAACTCTAGCGTCACGCTTCGAAAAATTCACTCCACCCAATGCAAGCGTATCAGCCATCCGAAGGACGGAATAATCCGCCTTCCCCCCATGATGTCAACGTCTAGCAGAAAAAAAGACAAAAATAAGTGGTGCACATTTAACCGAGATCATGGATACACTACTGACAACTGTCGAACCCTTAAAGAAGAACCGGAAGCCCTGATTCACAGGGGCTATCTCTCCAAATTCGTTCAGAAAGACAACGACGCCGAAAATCATCCGTCCCGGAGGGCTAATAAGTGTCAGCAGAGGTCATGTGAGTCGCAAGACTCTGAACACATGACCGTCCTCCACTCCATTCATGAAGACCCGATGGGGGGAGATTCCAACTCCTCCCGCAAAGCTTTCGTCAGCAAAGTCAACTCTATAGATAACATTCCACCTACCAAACGCACCGGGATCCTGATATCTTTCTTCGACAAGGACTTAGAAGGCGTCCAAACACCTCATTGCAACGCATTGGTCATAAACCTTTGCATACTAAATCATGAGGTACGCCGCATCCTGGTGGACAATGGCAGCTCATTAAACATGCTCTTCATGGCCACATTTCAAGCTCTCAAGCTCACTCAAGACCGACTCAAGCCAGCCGGTTATGCACTTCATGACTCCTCTAGTGCACCTGTCCAAGTCGAGGGAATTGTCGCACTTGACGTAATAGCAGAGAAAGTCCCTGCTATTCACACAGAAGCACTGGACTTTATGGTAATCGATGTTAAAGTTGCATACAATGCTATATTCGGCCGTCCCGGCCTAGCGGCATTCCATGCAGTTGCCTCTGCATTTCACATGAAAATGAAGTTCCCAACAACAATTGGCGTAGGCCAAACTGTAGGAAGCCAAAAGGCGGCACGAGCATGCTACACCGCTACAATGGGGGCTCCATTCTCCCCCTCGACGCCATAGAGTCACCGCCAAAAAGCAGTCACAATAATTCAAAAACTGTAAATGAGCTTGAAGCCTCTGCCATAACCAACTCTACCAAGAACTTCCAAACCTGCCACATCATCTTTCACTAGGTCCAAACAAGTTCTTATCATGACATTGTAATAAACCTGAATCCCTCACCCGAAGCCACTCCACTTATTCAACGGAGACAAATAGTCATGCCTAAACACATTGGTGCATCAGAAGATTCCTTTTTCACTATGCAAAACAATCGGGGGCTACCTCCAAAATAAGCAAGTCCAGGTAAGGTCTACTAAGTTATTCACCTGACGGCTCATCAACTTGAAGTCCTGGGGGGAAAGGAGATATCAGCAGGGACTTGGAAAGTAGAACACCTTGTGAAGTACAACGAGTTGGGTGCCAAACTTGTGTACAAAAACGGCACCAAAATCGTTAAAAACTTCCTACGAGATGGGTTCGGAGCCCACGTCCATAGTGCGAAGTTACTACAACAATTTACAATGAAACAAGTTCAGAGTGCGCTTCGCCAATCGATCTGCTCCTACAACCTGTTAATTCATCAAAGCAAACAACGAGTTATATGCCCAACTTACATTTAAAGCTACGCTAGGCACTCGTTACAAGCTTTCCTCAACACAAGTTCGAAATCCAGAACTTGGGAGTTGCAGCGTGCAAACATGCACATTTAGAATACAACTCACCGATTGATCTGTTCCTGCAACTAGTTGAACTTCCTTGGAGGCTCTGAAACAACGAGTTGAGTGCCACACTTATACACTTAAGCAGCACCAAACACTCGTTGCGATTCTCCCCGTAAGACGGATTCGGAGTCCATACCCATGGCTCGACAGAGACTAACAATTTGCAATAACGCAAATTCACAGTGCACTTCGCTATTCGATCTGCTCCTGCAATCCATTAACGCCTCGAAGACCAGTTCAGAGTCCATGTTCATGGTTCAAAAGAGACTCTGTTGATTTGCAAAGAAGCAAGTTCAGAGTGCGCTTTGCCATTCGAACTGCTCCTACAACCTGTTAATACAAACTAATGAGTTCGGAATCCATGTTCATGGTTCAGAGTTACTCTCGCAACCTGTAATGACACACGTTCAGAGTTCAACTCGCCATTCGATTTTTTTCTGCAACTAGTTAAATTTTCTCAACAACAGATTAATAGGTCCAAAATCATGGATCGAAGTCACCCTAGCAACACTTGTAAAAAGCAGCACTTGGGGTTTAACTCTCCATTCGATATGACTCTCACAATCTGTCAGAGGCCCCATACAGCAAGTTTGGAAAACAACTCTCCTTCAGAGTTGTCCCTACAACTAGCTGGGTTCAAGACGGAGCAATGCTAAACTCCGTCATACACCGTCGACAGTTCTTTAAGCTATACGTAACAGACTTGATTCCCTGTTATTTAGCGACAAAGAACCCGTCGATGGCACATCAACCATGACAGCAAGGATTAAGCATATGAAATGAATCCCGCAAATGACAGAACTATCACCAACTCATATGTTCAGATCCAGTAGCACTATAGACGTCTGCAAATACAAAACGGCTAGTCCAGAGTCTAACTCTCCCAAGAACAGCTCATACGACTAGCCAACCCCCAAGACGATGTATTACAGGACAAGACATCGGAATGTAGAAGACTTCTCATTCCAAAAACTACAAGTCTCATTACAACTGAAAAGTTATAATGACTCCACGATTCATGTCTAAGAATTGCTACCGAAAGTCCTACAAACACTGTACAGTAAACTTTCATGAAAGCTGTTCTTCCAGCTATACACACTAGAGAGATGCTCTACCTAGGAGAAACCAAACTCCTCGCCGGCCTCCTACCAGCTAACAGCTCTATAAGGCCGCCACAACTCTTGATGATAATATTCAAGACAAGTCTTCCTTAGACGAGCATACTCCAGATGTATCCGACCACCTTCACTTGAGCAAGCTCCAACTCCGTCTCGCTTAAAGCACCGTGCAAACGGGAGAGTTCCAACTCCGTCAAGCATAGCATACCACGAAGGAGAGCAAGCTCAGTGTCCCAGAGAACCTCGTTCGATGCACGCAACTACTTGTTAGTGAAGAGAAGAATGGATTCATCTCAATACTGAATAAACACAAGAGACTTCACTTCCACACTACGAAGATTCAGAATACCTATAACTCATCCGCTCTAAAAATGAGTTTGGCGCTCCGTGCGCCACTTGAGTTCCTCTGGCCAACCATTCGTCAACATCGAGCAACGGGTCCAACACCCCGATCTCTGCTCGCGACTTGAGCTCCATCAATAACTCTTTGGTCCCAAACAACAAGTTCAGCATTCTGCTCGCCGTTTGAGCTCTATCAACAACTTGTTTGTCCCAAACAACGAGTTCAGCGCTCTGCTCACCGCTTGAGCTCCATCAACAACTCGTTTGTCCTAAACAACGAGTTTAGCGCTCTGCTCGCCGCTTGAACCCCATCAACAACTCATTTTTTCCAAACAACGAGTTCAGCACTCTGCTCGCCACTTGAACCCTATCAATGGCTCGTTGGTTCCAAACAACAAGTTTAGCGCTTCGCTTCCCACACGAGCTTCATCAATAACTTGTTGGTTCCAGACAACGAGTTCAATGCTCTATACGCTGCTTGAGCTCCATCAACAACTCGTTTGTCCCAAACAACGAGTTTAGCGCTCTGCTCGCCGCTTGAGCTCCATCAACAACTCGTTTGTCCCAAACAACGAGTTCAGTGCTTCGCACGGTGCTTGAGCCAAATCAATAGCTCGTTGGTTCCAAATAACAAGTTCAGCACTCCGCTCCTTGTACGAGCTTCGTCAATAACTCGTTGGTCCCAGACAATGAGTTCAATGCTCCGCACGCCACCTGAGCTCCATCAACAACTCATTTGTCCCAAACAACGAGTTTAGTGCTCTGCTTGCCGCTTGAGCTCCATCAACAACTCGTTTGTCCCAAACAACGAGTTTAGCGCTTGCTCGCCGCTTGAGCTCCATCAACAACTCATTGGTTCCACACAACGAGTTCAGCGCTCTGCTCGCCGCTTGAGCTCCATCAACAACTCGTTTGTCTCAAACAACGAGTTCAGCGTTCTGCTCCCCGCTTGAGCTCCATCAACAACTCATTGGTTCCAAACAATGAGTTCAGTGCTCTACTCGCCACTTGAGCTCCATCAACAACTCGTTTGTTCCAAACAATGAGTTCAGCGTACTGCTCATCGCTTGAGCTCCATCAACAGCTCATTTTTCCGAAACAACGAGTTCAGCGTTTTGCTTTCCGCTTGATCTCCATCAACAACTCGTTGGTTCCAAACAAACGGTTCAGTGCTCCGCACTCTGCCTCGGCTCCATCAACAATTTGTTGGCTCCACGTAACGAGTTAATGCCTTGGTCTTCGCTCAAGCTCTACCGAATAGCTCGTTGGCTTCAAACAACGAGTTCGACGCCTTGCTTTATGCTTGAGCTCCATCCATAACTCATTGGCTCCAAACAATGAGTTCAATGTTCCACTCTATGCCCATTGGCTCCCCACAATGAGTCCAATGCTTTGGTCTTCGCCCAAGCACCATTAATAACTTGCCGCGGCCAAACAACAAGTTCAAGCTCAAGTGCATCTCATAGCTCTCCCTACAAACTCACCGGGATCAAACGAAAGTTTCTACATCAACTCCATCACGGAGTCTCCCCTACAAACTCGTCGGGATCAAACGGCAGTTTCTGCATCATCTCTATCTCAGAGTTGTCTCTAAACTCGTCGGAGTCAAATGGCAGTTTCTGGACCAACTCGATTAAGGAGTTGTCTCTAAAAACTCGCTGGGATCAAACAGCGAGCTCTGAGCCAACTCAGCCAAAGAGTTGTCTCCAAACTTGCCGGGATAAAACGACGCTCTCTACATTAACTCTATCTCAGAGTTCTCTCCACACTTGCTGGGATCAAACAGCAAGCTTTACATCAACTCCATCACGGAGTTTTCCCTACAAACTTGTCTGGTTCAAACGACAGTTTCTGTATCAGCTCTATCTCAAAGTTGTCTCTAAACTCGCCGGAGTCAAATGGTAGTTTCTGGACCAACTCAATCAAGGAGTTGTCTCTACGCTTGCTGGGCACAAACAGCAGGCACAACATCCAACTCCGTCATAGAGTCCTCTACATGCTTGTTGGGTGCAAACAGTAGGCGCAACGTCCAACTCCGTCACCGAGTTCTCTACACGCTTACCGGGTGCAAACGACAAGCTCAAAACATTCAACTTTGTCCCGGATATGCCACAACAAACTTGTTGGGATAAACAGCTAGTCTGTAACAGCTCTCCTAGCACAGCTATTGATATATGTACAAGATCCACTAATCCACGGTGATGGAGTAAAAGGCTGGGTATATATATATATATATATATATATATATATATATATATATATATGAGTTGTTGCATATACACGACAATAAATATATGTACAAAAATTTATATGCAAACCTAAGCTCAAAATAGCTCCAAAAAATTCCCAAAAAGAAGCGCACAAATTCAAAGAGAGAGGAAAAGGAGATTTTGGGTCTGGTTCGAGTTCAAATCCAAAAACCAAGACCCAAACCCGCAAACTAAAACCAAAACGTAAAGAAAAGGGTGTTAATGGGTCGGATCCAAACCCAACATCGCACCTGCTCCGCTCCGCTTCTTCTCTCCTTCTTCTTCTTTGAATTTTCCCGCCAATAGAAAACTCCCCTAATCTTCACTTCGTCGTCAAAAACCCAAGCACTGAGTTCAACCAAGAGCCCCTCTCCTCCTCGCTCCACATCCTGACCATGCTTACCATCCCCCTTCATAAATCTGGGCTCCGCTTCGTCAAGAGCTCTGCCGAAACTCCAGGTCGACAGCCTCACCGCAACTCGCCCACAACAAAGCTTAAAGCAGTGCACTAGTTGACTCGATCGAATGAGAACTCCTTAGTTCGACGAGCCTTCAATACGTCGTAGCTAGACGACTGCCAGTCTCCATAGCTCGAACCCATGAAGTCCAAAAACAGATCGCTAAAAACGTAGCTTGGCGAGAGCTCGAGCTCCGTAGCTCAGCGAGATCCCCGTAGCTCGGCGAACCCATAACTCGGCGAACCCAAAGCTCGGCGGATTCACAGTGTCCATAGCTCGGTGAGAACTCAAGCTCCATAGCTCGGCGAAGATCACCACTCCGTAGCTCGGCAAATCCATAACGCCATAGCTCGGCAACGAAGCTCGAGCTCGATAGCTCGGTGGAGCTCCGAATTCCCGTAGCTCGGCCATGTTGAGCTAGCTTGACACTCCCAGAGGTCAACGAGGGCGTGGTAGCTCGGTGAGATCCCCAAGAATTGACAGCGAACGCGTAGCTCGGCGAATTGGTTCGCCGAGCTAGGGGGTAGAAGAAGACGACGGAGAGCCGTCTGATCTCCACAAAATTCGCGCTGGCCCATGATCAATGCCCAGCAATTTTTTGCCTGTGATCAAACTCCTATCCGCCGTTGGATTCCCCTCAGCACGCGAGTCATGCGCGATCTCTGCCTCAGATCGCTCCAAAAAGCGAGCCCAGATCCGATTAATTAAAAAATCGATTAAAAATCATTTAAAATTCAAAAAAAATAATTCAAAAATTCAAAAATAATTATTTAAATTCGGAAAAATAATATTAAAATCCAAAAAATAATTAAAATTGAATTTGTTAATTATAAAATTCGAAAGAGTGATTTTGAGATTGCAGAACATTCCAAAAAATTCGGAGAAATTCGAATAACTTTGGAAAAATTCCTAGAACATTCCATAAAATTTGGAGAAATCTGAAAAACTATGGAAAAATTTCCAGAAAATTCCAAAAAATTCAAAAAAATCCAAAAAATATGGAAAAATTCAGGAATATATTCACTGCCTTCAGAAGCCACAGATGAGTTCCTGATATCTTCGAACACTCCAACTGCTAAGATTATTCGCCAGATTCTAAAAATAAGATGTACTACTTTCCGAAAGCCATAAAAATCACCTTTCAAGAGTGGGGGGCTTATGATGATGGTGAAAATCGCAGCAGACCAGAGCCGTACGATCCCTGCACGGATATCAAAGCTTCTACTGGCAGATTAGCCATCACAGGCCTATTTTACAAGTCTGGGCTCACTCCGAGACATGGGCTTCTCTCAAGCCCATAAAAAGTGACAGGCTAGGCCCACTAAGATTGACACTCAGCCCATGTTCGCTAGGAGTTAAATCTCTTATCCCCTAACAGGGATATCTTATCTCTTCAGGGGGGAGACGTGAAAGATCCAACGGTCACAATTCGATCTCTAGAATGTCTCTCAAACCTATAAATACCTCTCCTCCTCTTCAGTCATCAGGTAATCAACAATTCACCAGTTTTCACTCTCATACTTTCTCTCTTTCTGGTTCTGACTTGAGCATCGGAGGGTCTGTCGCCGGGGGCCACCTTCCAGTGTTTCAGACGTTTTGCAGGTCCATCGGCTGCATCACCCACCGTCAAATTCATATCAAAGGACGTCAATCAACGATCCAGATTCAATCTCGGGAGCTCTAACCTCTTTTAACGGTCAAGGCACATGTTTGACTTTTAGTAGTTTCCATCCATTATTAACTCACTATCTGTTTGTTCCCACACCGAAATAAGTAGCAACACTCTTAACCATCAATATAAACCATACATGTACAATCATTTCTATCATGATTTTATTAAGGCATTATTCTATATACTGCTTGTTCATGAGGCCGATCAGGGTGCGCGCATAGTGTAATATCCGTTCCTCGTGTGGATATATATATATATATATATATATATATATATATATATATATATATATATATATATATATATATAGGGTAAAAGGGTTATGAGCAACTTGCTCATTTAGTAAATGAGCAATTGATGATGTGGTATGCATGTGATACATTGGACAACTAACCCTTTTAAGGTTTTTCCAATCACAAGTATGCCACATCATCAATTGCTCATTTACTAAATGAGCAAGTTGCTCATAACCCTTTTACCCATATATATATATATATATATATATATATATATATATATATATATATATATATATATATATATATGCTTCTTAGAAATTCTTTGCCAACCTCACAAACCTTTAATTGAAGTTATTATAGTTTTTACTTCCAATTGTAATGTCATAAGATAACAAAGTTCATTTTCTTTTTAATTAATCCTAAGAGCATGCGGATAGGGACTAAAATATTACTCTTTGTGGCCTCTAACTTTAATTAATTAATTAACTAATTTTAGCTGCAATCATGCAAGATAAAAGATTGGAAATTAAATCAAGTTTGATCACCAATTGCAAGAGTCAGTCAGTAATTTCATACAAAAACCACTCTTTTGATGTGAGAGTTATTAAGATTGATTAAGTCTCTCCGCCTACAAATATACATTTTGCGATGAATAAACCAGCATCGATTGACGTAAACACCAACTTAAACTTTATTTTAATTATGTTTTTGAAAGTTGTCATGGAGTAGTTAGTCAAAAGGATGGAGCTGTACATACATTTTGAATGAATTAATCTAAACAGCATTTGAAAATTTCAATAATTTTCTTTTGTTCCTTAGAACTCCTCCAAGAGTACAAGAGTCATTAGTAGCCATTCAGTTAAGCTTATTTTTTTAGCCCAGTTATTTCGAAGTGATTTTGCAGTAGCTTTTTCCAGTATAAATTTCTCATCGTTCAAAATACTTCGAAAAAAATCCTTGTGTTATTTTTGATAGTTGTTACAAAATCATGGCCAACAAACAAATTTAAATGAAATTTTCATTCAATTTCACAGTCTTGCAAACCTACCGTCAAATCTGTTTGAAACATGAAAGTCAAACCTAAACTTTTTACTTTTTTTAAACAAGAGGTCAAAATACCTGTGTTTATATTTTCTGCTTTTTGTACAGCAACTGGCCGACGGCAGAAACATTAGTTGATAATCTCTTCATCTTCCCAGCTGATGTGATTAACATTTTTTTCGTTGTTGTTGAAAAAGTTATCTCTTTGATGTAATAGAGCTCATAGTCTACTCCCAAATGGTTAAAACATACAATTGCACGATTTTCAAATTTCACAGTAGTTAGTAGCCAAAAGTTTTGGAATCGGCCCTAACATGAAATTGTTTTCTATATCGAGGTAAAGGATCATCCTTTTCAATTAATAACTTACATGTTATATCACATCGTAAAAACAATTATAGAAATATATGTGAATTTGTACTAAACTATTATTGTGGATGCTGAAGATATATGCTTCAGAAAATTCTCTTAGTTTATACTAGAGACTATATGATCTTTAGTGGGAGTACTAACTCTTTAGGTGATAATCGCGCAAAAAACATATTGTCTTTAGTTTACCCTTTTTATTATTATTTTTGCAAATACATATACCTTTTGTTATATTAGTGTTTGTAATCTAGGATCTATATTTTGCTCTGATAGGATCTATATTTTGCTCCAATAAATTAATTACAATCATATTTACAGACAACCATCTCAAAATCAAAGATACGTAAACTTCTTACAAATGTCTACATTTCACATGGAATTAATTGTTAAGATAAACCGAATTTAGTCATAAGTATTTAAGGAACGCATCCAAGGTTTGTTAGTCTTCATCTTTTATTACTTTAGATAGTTTCCCCCTTTTCTTGAATGGATCATCGTTCATAGAATTTTCTACGTTTTACTGCGATCTTTTAATAAGTTATTGTAATTTGGGTTGATCAGGTACTCCAAGTACATGTTTAATTTATTTTTGCTACATACTAAAACCATGTCAATCAAGTATCCTTCATTTTATTCTTAACTGGAGCTATCTCCAACATCTTCCAAATACCTACATCTCTTATGTACTCCATTAGTGTTGAGTCACTCATATATGCATTTATGTATCTTAATATTCTCACTTAAATTATACTCACATCAACATGTTTAATTTTACGTTTAAAAATTGCTTCTTTTTCTTAAACAAAAGAAATAGAAAAACTTAGCGGAGTATGATTATTGATCACTCTCTTTTATTAAGACCGATAACGTTGTTAAATTATGATGAGCTTTCTCTGATGGCACTTTTAAGTTTTAACTATATATCATGCACACTTTGATTATAAAATCAACATTTACTCTATTCTTACCATCAATTAATCAAGAAAAAATCATGCTGCACATGAAACTAGAACCACTCACAAATTCTTCAGACAACAATTCGCATATTATATATTAACCATCAGTGTAAACTGTACAAATGTATGTTCAATCATTTTCTCCATGATTTCATTAAGATGATATATATATTCCGTGCATCCACTTCCTGCATATCTAAATTATTTGGAATTTGACTAAATATGCTTTCGACCTTTTACGTTTAAATTTTGCCGCCCTCTCTCATCTCAACTACTAAACTAAAGCATGCATTTAATTTTATATATTCAAGATAAGAAAATTAAATCAAGTTTGAGTCGTGTTACTCGTGTAGGCCTATCTCAGATTGCAGAAGACAAGAATAGCTAGTAGCTTACCCTTTGGTTAATTAATCTAATTTTAATTAGATTTTGGGTTGAGGTTCACCCTTTTGTATGTATTGATGAATTCCATATTCATGTACAAGAAACTGACTATAAAAGAAAAAAAGTGTCTATACTGCATATATGTGTGGTGTAATTGCATGAACTAGATTTCTCATTGGATATTTGTCAAAAAAATGAGTTTATTATTATTATTATTATTATTATTATTATTATTATTATTATTATTATTAATTTTCAATATAAAAGAGAGCTTGTCATATGAATAAGAGGTGGAAAGTTTTCCATTGATGAGCAGTAATGAAACAAGAATTAAGGACATAAATAAGGAAATACAATGACAGATGAGATAAACAAATGAGAAAACAAAAGAAAAGACATTACACACAGTGTTGCTCTAACAAGTCGCTACCTCTGTTGCATAAATATGAAAAAACGTTGGGGAGGGGCGAGGACTCCCTCGCCTCCTCCTCCTCCTCTTCCTCCTCCCCCCCCCCTCCCCCCCCCCCCCCCCCTTAACCCCGTTGCCGGAGCGGTGTAGGTGTCGTCGGAATTCTGACTAGGGTTTCTTGACTTCAGATTCTGTAGAGGTGGTCGACGCGAAGAGAACTAACGATGCCAAGAGGCAGGCGTCGAGGGTGGGTGTTGCGTCGTCGGGGGAAGTGGAGGCAGCGTCGAGGCAGCTTTGACGGTTGCCGTCGGCGGGAGTTGCTCTCTTCGGAGATTGGAGGTGCTTGTGACCGAGGTGGAGCGTCGAGTTGTTGTCGACGTCGAGGGCCTGGTGGCGGCGTGGTTTGCCGGTGTGCGGGATGGTTCGACAGCACTCTCATCGGTTGTCAGGTGGCTGTTGTGTCAATGGCTAGTGGTTGCTGCCGGTGGGCTGTGGCCGGCATTGCTGGGCTGGTGTGGAGGTTGGAGAGCTTCTAGAGGTGGCATGGCTGGGCTGGTGCTTTTGGGTGTTTGGAGTTGGGTCTCGAAGGGTGGGATTTCAGAGGAGATGGGTTCGGGTTGCTGTTGTTGTTGAAGAAGACAGTGGGTGGTCGAGGGTGGTTGAGGAGTATGAAGTTGTTGTTGCCGTCGAGCGGAGGTGGAGCAGTCTGACTTTGATGGCAAGGTCGAGAAGGGGTACGGAGTGGAGGTGGGCGTTGGCGGCGAGGAGAGTCAATGTTCATGGAGTGGGATGGTCAGTGGACGACGGTGGCCAGATTAGGCTAGAGATGATTACAGGGGAAAGGGGAGATTTTTTAGAAGAGTTGATTGGAGATTGATTGATTGATTGGTGATTAATTGATTGATTGATTTTTAAATTTTGAATTTCAAATTAGGGTTTGAAATTCAATTACATTTGGGGATGAGTTAAGGGGGGATTTGGATCATGTTTGAATTTCAATTTAGAATTTTGAAATTCAAAATATTTTGGGGACTAGGTAATGAGGGAGAAGGTGCATGATGTTGAATTTTAAATTTCAATTTAGGTTTTTTGAAATTTAAAGTCAAATTTCATTTAGAGGGTAGAGGCAGCGAATTCGATAAAATTTGAATTTCAATATAGATTTTTGAAAGTCAAATTATAGATTGAGGAATAGGGAAAGATTAATTTGAACTTCGAACTAGATTGTGTTTGAAATTTAAATTACATCTGTGGAGTGATTGGCGAGTGCAAGCATCACTTTTGATAGGCGGTGATGTTCGTTGGTGGAGAAGTTTGTCAGTAGTACCGACTTGTCGGTTGAGAACAACGACTGCTGTTGAAGGCTGGATTTGTCGCAATCGGAAGATGGCATCGCAGTGGGGTTGGTTTGGAGGGTATACAATGGCAACATTGTTGGGATAGGAGTTAGCATGCCAGTAGGAGACAGTGGTTGTGGTTGTTGCCATGGTGGCGCTTAGGGGAAGGTGGAGGGTGTTCCTGGGGTGGAGAGGTATTTTGAATTTCAAATTAGATTTTTTTGAATTCAAAATACATCTGAGAGAGTTGGGCGGGAGAACAGTGTGCAGATGCCTTGTCTACAAGTTTAGCTAGGGGAGGGACTAGTTAGGAATGTAAGCTTAGCTTTGTAATTGTTTTCCACTGTTCCGTTTTAGGAACAGACAGATGTATACTATTTGTACTACTTGTTTAGTTAATTTTTTAGCGTTGACGAGGTCACATTTTTTCTCCAAAAATATATATATATATATATATATATATATATATATATATATATATATGAAAAGACATTGAGCAACATAAATATGAATTAATTAATATTAATAAATAAATACATAATATATCCATAGGAAGAAAAGTCGCTACCTCTGTTGCTCACCATTGATATACCAATACGAGTCTTGGTCTTCGGTAGTTGCCTACTTCTCGCATATATAAAAATGAGCATGAATTAATTTGTTGCATAAGATTGCTATTAAGCTCGCGAGTCTTATACTCCTACTACTTATCCAGTGGGCAAGAGATATAATATTGTTCGAGTTCTCTTGACTATTGCATTGTAATTAATTCATAAACATTCATCACCTTACTGTACTGCAACGACGAGTCTTTTATAGTTATGTAAACATTGAACTTGTTAAGGTTAACAAAGATTGCGAAAAGATTGTTGGATTATAGGATTGATTATAACTAAGTACAATATCTTCTATATATAGAAAGGAACCAAATACTAAACTAATACATAATCTGATTGTTGGATATATAGGTATATTCTCACTATATGAATAATATTATGTGTAATATTATTTTATGGGTAACACGTGTGTTACACGTACTAATTGTATAGATATCGGAACGCGGGTTGAGTGGGTTGAGAACCCAGTACCCAAACCAGTATTTACTGGCTTGTGATAGTAGTCTTGGTATTCCAATTTTGATACCTAGGATAGATATCTCAAGCACCTTAGTCTAGAATATTAACCCTAATTTCTATTGTTATAATCTCTCATAATCTCTAACAATCTTGAGATATTCATAATTAATTTTGAGATTAAGAGAGATCAATGAAATCACCGTTCATCGGGATTTGATCGCCGCCATCGCCACCGCAGCCACTGGAGGTCGGCGTCGCAGTTGCAGATCGCTGCTTTCTCTTCTCCACTTAACACTTATTGGATTCTATTATTAGATCGTCGAAGCTGTATCTCGTCGAAGATCCCGTTGACGTCGTCGGCACCCACCGTCGCTGCTGCTGAGTGCCACCGCAACTACTGACGCCGGCGTCGCCGCAAGTCACCGGCTATGGCCACCCCGAGCCCTCACACCCGCAATGGCCAACCACAGCCGTCACCCACAGCGATCATGAACAAGAACAGGATTGGGAGATGGATCAGTCAGATCTGATTTTCCTAATGGGTGATTTGGGTGTTTCATGTTCGGGTCTGTGGAGGGGATCACAGATGGACGTTGATTTTGACTCAGATCTGACTCCAAAAACATAATCTCATTAGTTGAGATCCGGTGTTGTGTGTTCGGGATCTGGGATCGGATCCTGGGTGGAATCGGGGTTGACTCACATCCACCTGCAGTGAAGCCTCACTTTTGGATTTAGTATTGGTGTTTGGTGTTCGGGTGGATGGAGCAGATCCAGATTCAGATCCAGTCCAACAGCTCTATTGGTTGGAGATTGTTGTTTGGTGTTTGGACTGTTGGAGCAGATCTAGATTCAGATCCAGTCCAACAGCTGCTCTATTGGTTGGAGATTTGCTGTTTGGTGTTTTGACTGTTGGATCAGATCCAGCCAAAAAGAAACTGATCTGGATCTAACCAGTGGAGACAATCCATTGGGTATTGTATTTCGTGTTTAGAGAGAAGACTGGATCTACTGCTGTGTGTTAATGTTGTGAGATTATATTGTTGTGAATTAGAAAGTGCTAATAATTCGTTTAATTGGCTAATCTACAACGATTTGATGAATGTAGAAACTTTAAAGTTACTTACAAATTTTGTGTATTGGAGACGATGGATTTGCATCACGGTATGATAAGTCTGTACTATACAGGCTTCTCAATCGAATTTGAAAAACACTTCTAACTTGAAGTGTCGATATGATCTACTCTAATCTTTCTTAGTATTTTCATGTAATGAATGTGTTAACGTTTTGTACATTTGATTATATAATTGAGAGTTTTAGATCATAGTTATTCTCGCTTTGGAAAACTAGCATGTTTAGGGTTGTTAAGTGTTTTATCATACTATGTATATAGATATTTTGACAAATTCATTGTTTGCAGTTCGTGTGAGATTACATATTTGCTTCTCTAATAATTAAAAATAAAAATAAAAATTGTATAAGATGTATAACAAATGTCTGTAACTTAGGAGAGAGCATCTCTTAATGTAGGATATGACTCCGTTAGTTACGTTTTGTTCTTTCTCGTTCATTGTACTGTGTGTGCAAAGTTGAATTATAGCATGTTAGTCATTATCTCATTTAACATTATGAAGATGATGAAGAACGAATAAAGGAAAGAACTCTTCGCTCAGTGTGTTTGAGCAAGTGGACATTGTTAGAATTAGTAGAGAAAGCAAATAGTTTTGTGAAATGTGGTAGAGTAATTTTGTATTAACTCTTATAATGTGCATATATTGTCAATTGCATGTATATGTTGAGTTTAACAAATGAGACAATTAATAATAATAGTTCTAATTGTGTATAGTTCCTAAACATAGCATAATTGGCTAGGATTTGAGAACTATATATTAAATTATTTGTTCTTGTTCAAACTCATAACTCTACTAAATGACACTCCATTAAATATAACAAATATGAAAGTTGTGCTCAGATTATGATCACCAGAAAATTATTATATATGGTCTCTAGGAGTACATAACTTCTTGAGTCAATACATTCTGATATTTGTGATCTCAGTAGCTTTGTGACTAGACGAGATAATTGTTATTCAGAAGTATCTAATCACTTTTGTAGATGATTAGTATAAGTTTGTCATATATATGAAGAATGAAGCACTTGTTATTGTTAATAAATTAAAATATATATATATATATATATATATATATATATATATATATATATATATATATATATATATATATATATAGTTAAATGCTAAATATCAAGGGTTTAGATTTGATAGAGGTAGTGAATATATTTCAATGAATTTAGAGAAGGTTGCATATGACATAATCTCTATTGCACTCTACTTACAATAGTCAAACGATATTGATAAAAGTTAGAATCAAACACTTAGTGAAATGTTGAATTCTGTAATATTGACCGTTGTTTATCTTGTGTAATTATGAGTGGTGTTGTATTGTTAATCATATTTCTAATATGTTACCACACTCTAAATTATTTACACCTTGTAAACTATGGCATGAAAACACAAACAATTTTGTTAAAATGAAAATTTGTGTTGTGATACATTTGTTAGAGTACATGACCCTAGAAGGCCTAAAGTAGAACTTACAACAAATATTTGTGTGTGTTTAGAAAGTACAAAATGTAGTTCAGTGGACAGATGTTGGATCTATCTAATTTGTATTAGTAGAATCTAGACAAACAAAGTTTTTTGAGAATGTGTTCATCAAAGATAAGTGTATGAAATTATCTAGCACTGGCATAGTCAATGATTCACTGTTGGAATCAAGAACCAATAATACTGACACTTAAACTTGAAATGATAAATGAGCCAAGAAGAGTCTTTAGTAGACAATGAGATGATTTTGTATCATACAATAATATTTTAAATTAGTTGATCTGCGGAAATGGGCTAAAACGATAGTAAGTAAGTTGGGTTTTATAGAAAAAACTTAATTTTGATTGTTCAGTAGCAATTTTAATACATTTTAGTAGCTAACAGATTGACTGAGAAAAATATGGTAGATTTATTTGATGTCTACTACATGTTTGTCATATTGCTACAATAAGTATTTTTCTTACCCTTACATCTATTGAAATTCTGTTATTCATAAAGGATATTTAAACAGTTTTGTACTAAAAGTTTTGTACTTGGTGTTTTGTACTGAATAGTTTTGTATTAGAAAGTTTTGAACTAATATGTTTAGTGAATAAGATTTACAATTTAGTAAAATCATTGTATGTTCTTAAAACATGTATAGCCGACGAATAAATAATTTGACAAATTTCTGAAAGAGCCTAGTATATGAATCAAGTAATTCAGATCAGTGTCTTCAACTTTGTAGTGTGTCAAATATAGTGGCTATTATTTACTTGTTCTGTTGACATGCCTGTTCTTGGAAGTGACCTCTCTATTACAAATGAAGTTAAAATTGTGCTATCCAAAGAATTCAACATGAAAAATCTAGGTATTGTGGACACCATAGGTATAGGGGTGAGTTTCAGTTGGCAAGAGATAACTCTTAGTCAAACTCATCAACTCAAAATGTGTTTCAAAAGTGGGGATATAGTGATTAAAAGTGTGTTTTGAAACACTTTATGATTATGATAAAAGATTGACACCTAATGATGGTGCAACTATGAGACAAGTAGATCATTCTAAAGGAATTGAAATTATGATAAAGGGTTGACGTATAATGATGGTGCAACTATGAGACAAGTAGATCATTCTAAGTGATTTGAAAGTCTCATGTATACAAAGATCTGCATTAGAATAGACATAGCCTTTGAGGTAGGTATGATATGTAGATTTACTAATAATCTCATACACATTTGAGTGCCCATAAAAGACTAATTAGATACCTGAGTGGTACTCAAGAGTTTTCTATGTGCTACTCTAGTCATTCTTCGAATGAATGACTGATCTGATGCATTATGATGCTCAGAATTTAGTGAAAGTCGATAACTAGTGAATATGTATTTACAATAAGAGGAACAGAAA
Organism: Hemerocallis citrina; assembly: GCA_017893485.1. Lineage (NCBI taxonomy): Eukaryota > Viridiplantae > Streptophyta > Magnoliopsida > Asparagales > Asphodelaceae > Hemerocallis > Hemerocallis citrina. The sequence goes on along the minus strand of CM030368.1, from coordinate 203,006,010 downwards.
TGTTATGGAAATTAAAAGGCAAACAGGCACTGTGCTATCATCCATGAAATCAGATCTCTATGTTGTTATCCTCTGCAGGGAAAAAGGCTAAGTGGATTGAAGAAATTGTTGCTAGTTATCCATTAAGAAGTTTAAGTAACTTTCTAATTCTGTTATGCGACTATCAAGCTATAATGCACTATAGCTCATAACTCACTCTATAATAGTAAGAGGAGTATATTAAGACCGAAAGAAGCTTAGTTGAAATTTCTCATAAATAAAGTGCAATTGAAATAAAGTATGGCTAATGCTCTTACTAAGAGACTTGAAACTGATCTAATTATCAAAACTGTAGGGGAAATGAAGTTAAAAGATATTGAGTCAAAGCTTTAACATTCTAATTGTTTTGAAATTTAGAATCCAATTGGAGCCATAGAGAAGTTCAAACTTAAGCATCAATTTTAGGCAGTTGACATGTTTTAGATAATTTTGATGATTTCACATAAATTCCACAAATATATAATGTCTTCAAATTTTGATGGTATTATATATCTAAAGAATTTACTTAGAATAATCATATTATTCCAATACAAAATATGAAAACTTATCGATGTGTTTCCGATGTTTAGAATGTCGTTATATCATTCCAATTTTGATGATTCAGAATTAACCATAATTAATTTGACTGTTCTATTATTCCAATATGAAACATAGTATAGTTCTTGTGTAGAAACTATAATAGTTCTTGTTCTTTATTTAGTTAAAGAAACTTGATTGTGATGCTTGCGTTACAATTTTGCTAAGCTAATTATGAATTGTACTAAGTTCTTTTGTGGAACTAGATACTTTGTGAAACTCGTTGGAATTCTTAGAGATGTGTCTTTTGATATTCTTGTTTTCAATAAGTTAGCAAAGATGAAGGAAGTAAATAGTCAACATAGATTTCAAAATAATGATTTGCTCAAAATAGAGGAGTAAACATTAAGCAGTGAGCAAGGATAGAGTTTCAGTTTATTTCTCTCGAGAATAAATTAGTCACTTGCTTGATAAAACTTCTGTTGAGTTTAAGACTCTTCTGTTGATTGAGCTTAAAACTCTTATTTTGTTCTTGAAGTTTATTTGCTTTGATTGATTTTGAAACTATGAAAGATTATTCCAGTTTGTCTAGTCATTATGAACTATACTGTTGTGATATGGTTTGGAAACTATTTAATTATTTTGGTTTAGTCTTTTTGAACTATTCAAATTTATAATTGATTTAGTCCTTTTGAATTGTACATTGAGTGATGCATTTCTTTTATTTTAAGACTGCTATCAGCCAGTCAGCTTCATATTGAACTGATGAGATAATCCAGTACGTTTATATATTGAGAATATAGGAGGAGATTGTTGGATATATAGGTATATTCTCACTAATGAATAATATTATGTGTAATATTATTCTATGGGTAACACGTGTGTTACACGTACTAATTGTATGGATATCGGAACGCGGATTGAGTGGGTTGAAAATCCAGTACCCAAACCAGTATTTATCCTATAAATACTGGCTTGTGATAGTAGTCTAGATATTCCAATTTTGATACCTAGGGAAAATATTTCAAGCACCTTAGTCTAGGATATTAACCCTAATTTCTATTGTTATAATCTCTCATAATCACTGATATGGGACTAAATATATAACATAATATCTAACACCCCCTCTCAAACTAACGATGGGTCAAACAGTGTGAGTTTGCCCACCAAGTATCGAAACCTCTAAACAGTGTGAGATATGGTGAAGAAGTCTGTTGTCTGTTGTCTGTTGTGAAGAGATAACAAAATGAAGTGAAATAATCCCTGCTTCAAAATGCTCACGAACATAGTGGCAATCAATCTCTATGTGTTTCATTCGCTCATGAAAGACTGGTTTGCTTGCAATATGCAATGCACTCCAGTTATCACAATGAAGAGGAGTATCTCCCGTAAGAGTGACACTCATATCTAATAACAACCAACGAACATGAACAATCTCTCTAGGAGTAGCTGTCATCGCTCTGTACTCAACTTCTGTAGAAGAACATGCAACAACTGCTTGTTTCTTGCTTCGCCATGAGATCAGTGAATCACCAAGTAATAGACAGAAATCTGTGGTAGACCGTCTGGTAGTAGGATCATCCGCCCAATCTGAAGTAGAATATGCACTAAGCTCTAGTTTAGATGTAGAATGCATGAATAATGAGAGAGTGATAGTGATTCGAAGATATCCGAGGATTCGAGGAAGAGCAAGCACTGTAGTGAACTGGTGTAGGAGCGGAAACAAACTGGCTAAAAATACTGAATACATGAGCAATATCGAGTCTGGTCATGCATAAGTAGACAAGCTGTCTAACAATCTGCCTGTACTAGTGGGACCGGGAAGGAGCTCACCATCTGTGGGATGAATCTTTACATGAAGCTCTAAGGGAGTATTGGCTGATCGCCTGTCAGAGAGACATACAGTGAAGATAATGTCTTATGTATATTTTTGTTGAGAAATGAGTATCCACCGAGATCTATGCGCAATCACTAGACCCGAAAAGTAGCGTAGTCTGCCAAGGTCTTTCATATGGAATTGTTGGTGAAGGTATTTCTTGTTAGATGCAATGCCTGTGAAGTCATCCTCAGTAATAATCTTATCATCAACATATAATAGTAGAAGTACCCTCCCTTGCGGTGTTGACCGCATAAACATAGAGTGGTCCTGGGAACTCTGACTGAAATCGGTATGTATAATGACACTGCAAAAATACTCAAACCAGGCTCGAGGGACCTGTTCCAGACCATATATAGCTCGACGTAGACGACAAACATGATGATGAGTTGTGGTAAGGCCAGGCAGAGGGTGCATGTAAACAACTTTATATAAGGTACCATGAAGAAAGACATTCTTCACGTCCGTCTAGTATAACGACCACTGACGGATGGCGACAACGACAAGGAGAGTGCGAACTATTGTCATCTGTGCAACTGGAGCAAAATTCTCATCATAATCAATGTCATGCTACTGAGTAAATCCACTGGCAACTAGACGAGCATTGTGCCGTTCAATAGAGTCATCATGTCAATATTTGACTTTGAAAATCCACTTGCAATGAACAGGCTGGAAGCCCACTGACAGTGGAACAACATCCCAAGTGTCAGTGTGATCATATGCACGGAACTCCTCTGTAACAACTTCCCGCCACTTAAGATATTGAATTGCTTCCTGATAGGTTCTGGGTTCACGTGTGGAGTTTATAGCAGTGAGATATGCATGAAACTGTGGTGAGTACGAAGCTAGAGTGGTAAAGCCAAATTGGTCAGTAGGACCCATGGTATCAGATGTATAACGTGTCGGTGGGATGCCCGAAGTGAAATGTGTAGACTAACAGACTGGTGGTGGATTGGGAAGGTGTGGGGGTGAGGTCGGTGGGTGAGTGCATGGAGCGGTGGGGATGCCGGTAGGGCTGTAAATCGGACCTAACGGAACCGGACAACCATATGTTTAAGCTCGGACAAAAGTTCTACTCGAATGGGCTTATGTCCAGCTCGGTCCAGGTCGGACAAAAATTTTATAGTCCGGACTCGGTTCGGTAAAGCATCGGACCGCAATAATACTTGGACGAACTTATGTCCGGCTCGAGCTGGGTAAAATAACGGACTTAACAAATTGTTCAAGTTCGGTTCGTATAATAGTTCGGACGGTCCACGGTCGGGCCATTTCTCGAGCCGAACTCAGACGAACGACAGACCTGCCTGTTCATTTCACACTCCCATATCAAGTGGTGTGAGCGCATGATGTTGTGGTGATGTAGGTGGTGTCTCTGTAGGAGGAACACTAGGTGTAATGTCTGTAAGAGATGGGAAAGGAGCCAAAGGAGTGGGATCGAAGGGAATGCGTGAAGATGTGTCCGGAGAGGTAGGCACAACAACTGGAGAATTGAGAAAGCTAGTATCCTCAGTGGAGGTCAAGTAGTAAGGAAAATCTTCCACAAAAGAGTCATGTCTGGAAATACAGACACAACCCACCGAATGATCAAAACAATGATCACTACAAGAAAAACCCTTTTCCGCAACGCCAAATGTCGTTGCTAAAACTCGTTTGTCGTTGCGAAAAATATTTTTGGCAACGACATTTGTCGTTGCAAGGTCGTTGCGCGTCCGGGCGTCGCTAAAGATTTTGACTACGACTTGCTGTCGTTGCCAAACATAGCTTGTTTCGCAACGACATTGCCGTTGCAATATATGTTGTCGTTGCCATACCTAATTCCACCCGTGCTATGGTATAAAATCAATCGCAACAACCTTTGTCGTTGCCAAACATACTTCATATATTTGGCAACGACTCATGTCGTTGCTAAAGATACTTCATATAACATCAATCGCAACAACCTTTGTCGTTGCCAAACATACTTCATATATTTGGCAACGACTCATGTCGTTGCTAAAAATATATTTTTCGCAATGAATGATTGTCGTTGCCTTACATTTCCTATTTTGGCAACGACTACTGTTGTTGACAAAGCTCGACTATTTTGCAATTATTTTTATAATTGTTTTGCAATACTTGTATTTTGGTAACAACTATAGTCGTTGCTAAAGCTACCAATTGTCGTTGCGAAAGTTTAATTCTTTTCGAGACAAATTATATATTGTCGTTGCATCAGCCCTATCCAAACTAGCATACACTTCAAAAACATTAAAAACCAACATCATTCCAAAAACTATAATATTAACCTTGTCCAACATATTACATTTATGTCACATATAAGAAGCAATGCCCAAAATATTACAACCATTAACTTCTCAAAAAGATATCTAAGTATCTCATAATCATTTCCATTGTGCATAATAAGCTTAACCATGTTTTCTAATATTCTCTTGACATCTAAACATTGCAACAAAATTGGATGCAAGATTAAAAGAACTGAATCAACTTAGAACAAAAGAATATTTTGGGATGAATATTCTCAGAAAATACAAGTAGCAAAAAATTGGGGTTGATGTTGGAGAGTTAATAACCTAAACCAACAGCTAACTCATATAAGATATAACTAAATCATACACTGTCAAAATATGATACAAAAATATATGCTCCCGGACCAATGGCTTCATTCTCTAATTCTCCAAATGCAGTTCCTTCTCGTGGTACCTACATATTTGAAATAATGATTAGTCCAGCAGTATACAATGAAACTATGAAAGATTGCCAAAACTATTGGAACCTGTATGCACAAAACAATACAACATAATAGTGCCACTAAAATTAATAGTACCTTGATCAGTTAAAGTTCAATTAATAGTACCTTGAATGGTTATGAAAGCATTTTGACTTTAAAGTTCAATTACTCACTCACCCCCATCCTCAGCAATAATTTTCAAATAGCAGTCTACCACAACGTATTGATGATGACCTCAAGCAACCACTACACTACTTCCTACGGTCCTACCTCCTCACAGCCTACTCCCGCACCACAACAGGAAAATGGCAGTCAAAAGCATTTTGAAACTATGCTACCTTCCCCACACATTAATATCCCAGAAGCTAGTACAGGCAAAGGCAAAACATCATCCAATGTCATATGTCACAATTTTCTTCATTATAATAACCAATGACTCGACAAAACAATGTTGAAACATTGTAGGTGAGAAAACATTGTCTCCTACACACCATCCACAGCGAACCATAGTCAAAATGCCACAGAACAAACTCGAGAACAGCATGAACAAATAATTTGTTCTTGAAATACCATAATATCAGCTAAAGTTTGGAACGGATACTCAAATGTTTGAAATAGGGTCCGCTGCAAAATGATTGACCTGAAGCAGTATAAAGATATATGCAAGTTCTATTTAACAGCTATAGTATCAGTAAGATGGGTGATATGACTCTCAGAAAGAGTGCATTCTTTTACAGTGCTCAACTTCTAGACCACTAAATGCTAAAATAGTTAACTTAAAATCTTTATTTAGATGTACTCATAAATACCAAGGTCAAAGCATGCTCACCAATGGTTTGTTAGAGTCTGTAGTTCCATAGTCAAAGGATGTGTGACTGCAATGAATAAACATGAAAAAACAAGAGAAACAATCAGTAGAATTCATGATAGGAAACACCTCTATATCTTCAGGATGTTACTTTTAGAAAGGAAACCAGTAACTATATCCAGACAACATTTCATCATAATTTAAGACGGATATATAAAACTGATAAAACTAAAACAAAAAAGTTGTGCTTAAGTAGTGTTCCTTAACCTTTGTGTAGAAGGATAACCATTTATGCTGTAAGCAGAATTACCCATTCCAGGCATGTGAATATTGCTTCCAACACTTGTTAGTGTGACAAGTGTGACAAACATGTGTGGCGTGAGCTTTTTGAAAAGTGTTCAATATGTGAGTAATAATGGCATGGCACTACCAAAGATAACAATGAATCTATGATACATGAGCAACTGAATCAACAATTTTTTTAAAATATCAGAGTAAACCTTACCAAAGACATCCATCTTTGAGTGATCCAAATATGTAGCAGTAAGGGGGCAAAAAAATGACATCTAAAAGAATCCAAAATATATTTAAGAAAAACAATTTAAAATAGCAATGTTGAAAAGTAATAATACCGGAAAAGATCACATTAGAAACCGCATTCCTGGTTTTGCCAACCAATATACATTGAATTGAGCAAAGTTACAAACAAAGGATAGAAAATTCATAGATAAAGAACACCAACTTGCTTTCTGATTTCGTGCAACAAATCTCATCACTTACTAAAATATTGTACAATATATCTAGAGAAACTATTCATTCCAGATCAACATCCATTACAAACCTATAATCATCTTCAATTAACCTTTCTAATTATTAAGAAACCATCCAGATCATCCCTATTTATCCCCAACAATTACATCTCATGCATAAACTACCAAAAAATTTAAACTCTATTCAGTAAAAATGGCCAGTCAATCGATGAAAGAAACCCATGATAACTGAAGTTGTTCCCATGTAACCGGCATAAGGCAAAAACCTACTATAACCGAGTTTCTTTTTCCTTTATTAAACAAAACAAAAGAGTAGCTAGAAGTTATACTTGCGGTATAACATCTCTCTCTCTCCACTTGAGAGCAATTCAAATTGGGCGTATTATAAACCAAGAGAAATATTAGTTCTTAAGCCACATAAGAGGAAGTTAATTTAGATATGAATGCATTTAAAAAATTTCTTTTTTTCCTGTCTCTAATAATAGATAACAACATAATTAAATTAAAAGAGGGTGAAAAAAGAGAAATAAATCAAATAGAAAATGGGGCATGAAGCGAAGGGTAGACATTTTTTTGTAAATAATTAAATAATCCAATCAAAACTAACAATTAATTTCCTTAAAGGAAACACCGATTAGGCAATTAAAATTTTGAAAATTATGCTAAAACAAAGAATTTCACAATAAATTCCATTGCTATTGCAAAGGAAACTAAGTCCATATTTTATGTCTACGGTTAAGATTAAACGAAAGCACATAATCCTGAACTTTAATTTTGTGTAACTAATTCCTTGCACATAATAAAAAATATTGTATAATCTATTTTTTCAAATTAAGTATTCATACTGAATCAATATCCATTACAAACTTATCATCATCTTCAATTTTCATCACCTTCAACTGACCTAATTCCATTTTAATTATCAATGGCCATCCTCTTATCTTCGATCACCGATACTCCCTCCTCAAATCCCCCCTCCCCCCTACTTCTTCCTCAAAACCTCCAAATAAGTAGAAGATGAAGTCAACCGATCTCAATATCAATTGAACCTGGTTATAGAGTATATCCCATGTGCCCGAGGATATATTTCCCTTGAAGAAGGTTACTCTAGTTATGCTTTATCATCTCTCTACTAGTCATAAATCCATTTTGATTTAAACATGAACACAACATTTGCTAATAAAAATCGGCATTAAATAATACTCACCAGCCTTGTGTTGGATCCTCCACGCTTTCTCATATCGTTCGTCCTGTCACAAAATCAAGAACCACCCATCCCATCAACAAATCGAGAACCAAAAAAAAATAATTAACACCAAAAGTCAAAGACCTTATAGAGATGCGGAGGTGCTTAGGGTTCGGAATAAATGAAGAGATCAGCGGAGAAATCCGGCAGGAGGTGTGACAGCGGGCAGCTGTACGGCTACGATGTGGTGGCGGCTAGGGCGGAAGTGGTGGCTGCGGGATGTGGTTGCGGCTAGGGCGGGATGTGGTGGCGGCTAGGGCGGGATGTGGTGGCTGCGGGATGTGGTGGCTAGGGCGGGAATTAGGAAAGATACGACTGGTGTGGTGGGTTTGGGAAATTAGAAAATTTTGTGGCGACGTTTGGGGAATTTGATGTGGTGGGGATATTAATTAAGTTAATTTTTTTTTATATATATTTTTGGCAACAATACTGTCGTTGCAGTAGATATAAAGAAATATACGCAACGACATTTGTCGTTTCCAATTTACACACAATCTGGCGCAACGACATTTATCGTTTCCAATCTACTCACAATCTGGCGGGGATGTGTAAAGGCCCGGAAAAATTTTGTTTTATTTTTAGCAACGACTTTCGCGTTGCCGTAACTAATTTTCACAACGACTAAAACGTCGTTGCCAAAACCTCGTTGCGAAAAAGGGGTTTTCTTGTAGTGGATATCCTTTGTGCTCTGAACTGATACCTAGGTCAACGCACTTAGCAGCATGAACGGTGAGCTTCATGCGCTCGATGGGAGGGAGAAGGACATAACAAGTGTACCTAAAAATATGGTGCATACTGTAGTTCAGAGGTGAGTGATGAAGAGCCTCATAAGATATCGTAGCAGATAGGGTAGACGAGAAAGTGATGTTAATGAGACTAACAAGAGTCATGACAGCTTCAGCCCAGAAAAGAATGAGGAACAGAAAAGGAGAGTAAAAGTGTGTGTGCCGTCTCAAGAATATGGTGATGCTTGCGTTCAGCTACATCGTTCTGCTCATGTGTGTGAGGACATGATTACTAACAAAGTGTACCATGAGACTAAATTATCGATCTCATAGTAATGAAAGTGTACTTACGAGCACCGTCTGAGCAAAAAGTCATGACGCGCAAACCGAACTAAGTGTCAATCATGATCGTAAAGAAGTGGTAAATATTAGGAATCTGATATTGTTGACGCATAAGAAAAACTCATGTATATCAAGAAAAGTCATCAATGAAGGCAATATAATAGAGATAGCATGTGCACGAAGGTATAGGAGAGGGTCCCAAATTGTCAGAATGAATAGATTGAAAGGATTGGTGGTTTGAGAAGTGCTTTTGTTATTAAAAGGGAGTGCTATGTGTTTGGCTAGCTAACAACCCTGACAAACAGACAAATGTGTAAAAGAAAGAGAACCAAGGGCACCACTACGGATTAAAGTCTTGAGTCGAGACTCACTAATATGACCTAAATATCTATGCCACAGATCAACATCAGAGGATACAACACCAACAGAATTATGATGAGATGTATGTGCATGTACAAAATCTAGATGATATAGACGATCCAGTCGACTAGTATGCTCAAACTCCAGACCAGTATGTAAATTGGTAATAGAACAACCTAAATAATCCAATGTAACGACAAGACCACTATCGCATAATGCACTAATGAAATTAAGGTTCATGAAATCGAGAGCATGAAGAACATAAGGTCATGTGAGAGCGGGAGAGCTAATAGACCCTGAGTATGTAGTGAGAAGTTGTAAGCCATCGGCTGTGTGAAGGGATGAAGTTTGAGAGGAAAGTGCAATGCTAGTAGTGAGCAATGATAATTACTAGTAAGATGATGTTATGCAGCAGAATTTAAAATCCAGGAAGAATTGATACCTTGAGTAACAGAGAATGCAGAGGTAGAGGGGTCAGCAATGACAGACTGAACCAAGAGCTGGAGTCCAACTGAGCAAGGCGATGCTGAAGATTGACCCAATCAGCAGGAGAGGGTATGGTCGGAGTAAAGGTCATTGCCGAAGATATAAGGAAAGAAGTATTGCGAGGAGGAATGAGACTGGTGTTGTTATGGCAGGGATCGAAAAGAGAACGAGTATGTTGCTAGTGTAGGGATCGGGATAGGGAGCGTAATGGTACTGCTGGTGTCGGAAGAATGGGTGGGACAGGGTTAGGGATGATGCTTAAAGGAGGGAGGAAACCAGAATTAGGATGATGACAGCGATGCTGCTGTCTGAATCTGGATGACGATTGTGATGTGAGGGAGAGTGAAGAGGTAGATGCAACAGTGGGAAATCGGTGGTGACGAAAAGACACTAGCGAAACTAGGGTTCCATTGGAGAAGTACTAGTACCCGCATGATTTTTTTTCCTTTTTGAACTGCGACGACGAACAGCGGCGGTGGCTGCAGCAACAGACGAAACGATAGTAGAAAGAAGTAGGTTTATGGTTATGGTTGGGCTAGAAGGGCCGGGTTTGGATGTGGTGTGGGTTTGGATATTGGGTTGGTTTGGATTTGGTTAAGGTTGCAGGTGTGGATTTGGAATGGGGTTTGTGTTTTTGTGTGTGTGTGTGTGTGTGTGTGTGTGTGTGTGTGTGTGTGTGAAGAAATTGGGTATAGGGGTACTGGGTATGGATGAGGAATAACAAAGATAGGGTATTTGGAATGTAGGTCTCACATAGAAGGATGAAAGCAGCGGATTAGGGTTTCGAGAAGATGGGAGAGAGGCAGCTAGGGTTACATGTGGTAAGGTTTGGTGGCATCGAGGTAGGATGAGGAAGGAATCTGGTGCTTGGGGATTGTGGTGGCTAGGGTTAAGAGCAGGGTGGTCAGGATGAGTTGGGTTTCAAAGTTGTTGTCGAGGAAGAGTTACAGTGGTGGATTTGGGGAGTTTGTTTTGGATTGGTGTTGTTGTCGGAGATTGAGGATTGACATTGAGTTCAAGGATGAAGGCAGCGAGGATGACGACAGCAGAAATAGGGGATGGGTTGGTAGAGATGGGAGGTCGAGAGGTTGGGGAAGAGGAGTAGGAGGAGATGAAGATGGGTTTCAGGAGTTTTTGCTCCTATTTTTCTTGTTCGATGCCGACGGAGTCGGAGTGGAAGAGGGATGTCGTTGGGGATGAAGATGCCGACCTTGGTGGTTCTTGCTGTTGTTGGAGTTTTGTGTAAAGGAGGAATTTTGCTTAATTAGGATTAGAAATTAGTAAGGAAGAAAGAAATTTCGGGTTAGTGTTCTGATACGATGTTAAGGTTAACAGAGCGATTGAGAAAAGATTGTTGGATTATTAGATTGATTATAACTGGGCTAAATTTGAAAGAAAAAAAACTCCTGAGGTATACCCTTTCTGCAGAAAACAGCATTCAACTTTTTTTTGCTAAAAAAACCCCCCTAAAGCATGTTTTACAAAAAACCCACTCCGTTAGGGTTAGGAATTTGGAGGGTTTTTGTAAAAAAAACACATCTAACTTTTCTGTTTGTATTAGATAACCCCATTCAGCTTTGCAAATTGGTTCAAAAAACATCATATATCTTTCTCATTTCTATTCAAAAACCTAAAAAACCCTAACTCTAACAAAGTGGGTTTTTAGCAAAACATACTTTTTTTTTTGGGGGGGGGGGGTTCTGCAGAAAGCATAGTTTTTTTTCTTTTTCCAATTTAGTCTTATTACTTAGTACAATCGTTTCTATATATAGGAGAGAACCAAATCCCTAAACTAATACATAATTTGAGATGAGACTAAATATATATATAATATAATATTTAACCGAACCGTATAAGGTCCCGTCTATTTTGTAGTGCATGCATGTGTTAATAGAAAGAGGCCAATGAGCAAACATAAGAGGTAACCTATGATTGTGGCCTCTTCCTAATGCTTGGCAGGTCAGTCAACTTTCTATGTCCTTCAGATCCAGGCAATCCCTGACCCTAATGTTGACATCTTACCCACTCCCCCTTCCCACCCCCGGGCACCTCCTACAAAATTACAAAACAACTCCAAAAAGAAACCAAACCCTTAAAAAAAATTTAAAAAACCCAACAAAGTCAACCCCCCTTCACCTACAAAAACCCCATCTTTCCCCTCATTCATTAATCCCATATCACAACTCAATTCCTACCCCTCTCAATAAATCACTCCCCTACCAAATTCAACAATGTCTCCTACGAGCAAGAATGCTGTTTCCCCCATCCTCCCCATCTCAACCTCTGAAAATAAATCGTGGCAGTGTACTCCCCTCCACAAATCCCCTACCCGTACCCCTCGCCAACAGAAGATCATATGCTACGTCACTACCGCTGCCATCGCCCTTGCCCTTATTTCTGCCATCCTTGTTGTCACGCTCATTGTCTACAGAGTCCGGAAGCCCTCAATGCACCTCAACTCCATCAGCTTTAAAGACATGGACCTCTCCAAGAACCTCACGGTCCTCACTGATGTGACTGTCACAAACCCTAATGCTCTAAACTTCAAGTTCAACTCGAGCAAGACGACGCTTCTTTACAAGGGGAATGCGGTAGGGTTGGCGTATAGCGCGCCAGGGACTGTTAAGTCCCACAGGGATTTGAGAAGGAACGTGACGGTGGAGGTGGTGACAGCAAAGTTGATGAAGGATCAGGGGTTTGTGGGGGAGTTGGGGAATGGCACTTTAGGGTTGTTGACATGCACTAGGGTTGGCGGGAATGTGAAGATTCTAGGGTTATTTAAACACCATGTGGATGTGGAGATGAACTGTACGGTTCGGGTTGCGGTGGCGACACAGAAAATACTGAGCCAGAACTGCACAGAGCAGATGTGGTTCTGAAAGGTGTAAGTATTGGCATGTGCAAATATATGTGGCTATTGATGATTGTTCCCTGGGTGAAATTATAAAAATTTACCCTGGACTTTCAGCAAACTTCAGAAAACTAACGTCAACTTTTTTCTAGCAAAAAACTACACTAAACTATCCGTTGTGAATTGGAATTTGATTATTGTAGTTTTCTGCTAGAAAAAGGGTTGCAGATCTGTTTTCAATTTTTGGTGAAACTTCAGAGTAATTTTTTGCATTTTAGCTTATTTTCTCGTGTTGGTAGACGAAAGTGCAGCAATTTCCGATAAACCAACACCCTGCTGTGATAGTGATTCAAAGTACTGAAATATACGGAGATGAACTGGATGGTTAGGGTTGCGGTGGCAACCCAGAAGATACTGAGCCAGAAGACGAGAATGTTGTGCAATGCATGCGATCGGTCATTGATGAATACTTTAATGGTCAAACAAAAAATACTCTGAACTCTGAAGTTGCAGGCTTGCAGCAAAACTCAAGAAACTGCATTCAACTTGTTTCTAGTAAACAGTCATAGTATCCCTCTGCAATTGAGATTGATTACGGTATTGTTTTAATTTCTGCTAGAATTTTTTTTTGAAGTTATTTGTTTGAATTTTTGCAATTGGTTCATGAAGACGGCAAAAAAATTTTTTATAAAAAAATGCTAATTAAGTCAGAAACAAATGTTTGTTGATCATTCCTTCATCATCCTAATTAAGTGATTTGTATTGAAAAGGTCATCCCTTTGATGTGAGCTCACAGTCTACTGCAAAATGTTGAATTCGAAGCACTAATTTAAAACTAAGCATTGATTGAGACATGACCGAAATTTGTATCACCAATTTTTGGAGCCGGTGGCATGAAATTTAATTTTTGTACTGACGTAACTAACGGACAATCATTTTCAATTGAACATATAATTTGTATTAACAACATTAATTTCTTGTGTTGAAATAACAAAATCATATAAGAATGAATTGTAGAAAAAAACATTAATTGTACTATACTCTGGTTCTAGATACTAGAAATTCTTTAATTGCTCTAGTCAGAACCAGAAAGAGAGAGAGAGTATGAAAGTGAAAACTGGCAAATTGTTGATTACCTGGTGACAGAAGACGGGGAGGGGTCTTTATAGGCCTGAAAGACATTTCAAGAGATTGATTCGTATCCGTTGGATCTTTCATGTCTCTCCCCCTCAAGAGATAGGATATCCTTATTAGGGGATAAGAAATTTGACTCACAGCCAGCATGGACTGGGTGTCTCTTCTAGTGGGTCTAGTCTGTCATTTTTTATGGGTTTGGGAGAAGCCCATATCTCGGAGTGGGCCCAGGCCTATAAAATATGTCTGTGATGGCTAATCTGCCTGTAGATACTTTGAGATTTGTGCATGGATCATACGACTCTGATCTACTGTGATTTTTACCATCATCCTAAGCCCCCCACTACCGGAAGGCAATTTTCTTGGCTTTCGGAAAGTAGTACGTCTTATTTTTTTATTCTGGCGTATAATCTTAGCATTCAGAGTGTTTGGAGATACCTGGAACTGATCTATGGCTTTTGAAGGTAGTGAATATTTTTCTGGATTTTTCCATATTTCTTCGGATTTCTCCGAATTTTCTAGAACTTTTTCCAATTTCAAAATCACTTTTTCGAATTTTATAATTAATAAATTCAGTTTTAATTTTTTTTTCGGATTTTAAAATTATTTTTCTGAATTTAAATAATTGTTTTTGAATTTTTAAAATTATTTTTTTGAATTAAAATGAATTTTCGGGGGTTTTCTTATAAAAATTTGGCCGTGCACATATCTTGGAGCGGTCTGGGATGCTCATGACGTGGCAGCTCGAGCGTCGAGGAGATCGAGCAGTTGTGATCTCAGCGCCTGCGATAAGGGCGACGTGGTGCAATCAGCGACGCTCATTATGTGGCAGCTCGTCTGCTGAGGAAGATCGAACGGCTGTGAGGTGAGGAGAGCTCTGGGGACGATGGCGAGCGATGTGGACGCATCTGAGCCGTCCCTCGCACTTGATCTCGCATTTTGGAGAGATCCAACGGCTGAAAGTGTTAGCGAGAGACCCCTTAGATCAGCCGACCATTTCACCGAGTTATGGTCGATCTCTTCGATTATGAGGGCTTGGTTGAGCTACGAGGAGATCGTGCATTCGCGGAGCTACGAGTTTTTGCACTCGTCGAGCCACTGCGACATCGAGTCACTTCTTCGTCGACTCATCGCCTTGAGCTCGCAGAGCTATGGGGTGATTCAGCCGAGCTATGGCGATAGCTCGTTATTTTCGAGCTACGGAGCTACTTTGCTGAGCTATGGGGACCTCGTGACTTTGAGTTGTGGGGACGTTGAAGCCCTGTTTCACCGAGCTATGGAATTGCTCGCCGAGCTATGGAGCTTTTTGGGTTTCGCAGAGCTATGGGCTTTGAGCACTCGCCGAGCTATGACGATAGCTCATCTCGCCGAGCTATGGAGCTCTCTCGCCGAACTATGGGGTTTGTGCTCTCGCCGAGCTATGGCGATAGCTCATTTCGCTGAGCTATAGGAGTTAGATTTTTTTGGGTTCGAGCTCTGTTTTCGGTGGAGCTCTGTTTCGGGTTTTGACCAGGTGAGAGCTTTAAGTCAGCGATGAACATGAGGAGGTGAGAGCTCAAAGTCGTTGTTGGAGCGAGGAGTCATGGTGCTCGGTGTCGGACAGAGGAGGAAGAGGTAGTCGCTCTGTTCTTGGGTTTTTTGAAGAAGGATTTCGGAGGAGTCTTTTGGTGAGAAAACTTGAAGAAGAAGAAGTGTAACCCTTGTTTTTCATTTTCTGTATTTTGGATGTATTTTCTTTTAGGGTAATTATTCATATTATATCTCTTTTTGAACCTTGTTTTGGATCTTCATTCTTTATATATTAATTGATTTGATTGTCGTCTTTTATTTGACTTTCTTGATTCAATTGTATTATTCACCTCTGATTTATCGAGCTATTATTTTTTATCCTCATTATTTGAATTTGTTCATGTCCTATTCTAGTTATTCATTTTTGTTTCCATCTCATTTTGGATCACCCTATATTCTTTTTTATTAAACCATTTAAACCCCATCAAAACCACCCGCACCCTTTAACTCCTACCCTATTACCCATTGCATACCCGACATCCATTAATACCCTCATCCGCTGTTTATCCCAAACTCTAATAACCTTCTCCATATATATATTCATCCAACCCCTGTATATCTCCCCCTCCACACAAAAACCCTAGCCGTTCTTCCCTGTGCACCTCCCGATCCTCTCCCTGCACCCCCGTCGAACCCCAAACCCCTCCGGCTATCCCTTGCACCGCTCAGCCCGACCAACTGACCCCCCTGCCTCTCTTCGACAGGCCACAACAACACCAGCACCCCCGTCCTCCTGCTCTCACTCCTCTCTCTCTCTCCCCGACTACCCAACACCCAGACCCTCCGACACTGCAACCCTCCTGTAGCGCCGCCCAGCAACGCAGTAGATCCCCGATGCCCCTGCCCTGTGCTCCCTGGTGCCCTCTCCCCGTCACGACGCAACCCTCAGCAACAAGAACATCAACAGCTTTCGACAGCAAGCACTGCCGTCGTCTCGCTGCTTCTCTCGACGCGTGCACACCCCTCCGCTGCCCTCTCATATGTGCGTGTGTTGAGTTGTGAGTGCGTGTGTGGATCTCGAGATTGTGATTTCTTGTTCGCTTGTTCGTGCGTTCGTTGGTTGTCATTGAGTTCATGCCCGGAAATCTGTTCCCGTTATTCTTGCCCCTTGCATCGTTTCCGTCGTTGACTATAAGGCAAGTAACTTGTATACTTTTCTGTTGCATATACAAGTACTAAATACCGCTTGTAGTTTAGTTGTGTTCTAGAGACAATTCTTGTGCAAAATTCCTGTTATATCTTGTCTCTATGTGTTGATTGCCTGCAGTTGTCTCATTACACACACGACATGAAATAACTTAGATCTAATCAATTCTTGATGTATACATGCATGTTGTTCGTGATTTATGACTTGTCGTATAATCGTGTGTGCTTGATGTGTTAGTAGTAGTACAACTTGTTGTAGACTTGCAAAATACCCTATACCTTGTTGCTTGGACATCTAGTATACCCTATTTCATGTTTTCTTATGTTTTGGATGTGTTTCATATGATCTAGTTTATTTTATGCATGAAGAATTATTCTGTCCGTGTAGTTACCCCGTTTTTGTTCAGTATTTTAGACCCTATTAAGGTCAGTATATGAAAATTATTTATGAATATAAATTATAGAGAATTCTGTCTATTTTCCAGATTTTCTGACAGATCTCAGTTTTGAGTTATGAGTTGCAAGTTATGGCTATTTTGTTACAGAGGTGTAGAAAATTACAAATTTGGTTTTATGTGAATTCGGGAGAGTAATTTATTTTTATTCTGATGTTATAGGTAATATTTTGATCCAATATTTTGCTGAGCACAACTAGACTTGATTGGGATTAACCCCTAATTTTTGTGGATTTAATTAATAACTTTTATAAACTATTCTATACTTGCAAACAACTACTATACATGTAAAATTTTCGTGTTGTTCAATAAAGAAGCATTATTTCGACCTGATTCTATTTACTGTTTATAAAAACTTTGTGAATATGAAATGTAGCCTACTGTACTGTATCTATTTTATCACCCTTTTGACAGATCAGGATTTCGATTTATATTTTGTAATCTATTGCTATTTTAGTACTGCTGTGTTTATGACTTCAGATTTACAAAATTATTGAATCTTGTTGTTTTCTGATTTTACTTGACTATTCTCTCTATGTTGGAAAATTACGAAATTTTATTTTCTGATACTTGACATACTAGGGAATATGCCAGGTTTTTCTTGGATTTAATAAGTTTTTATGCTGTTTTTCTATTTATGAATACAAACTCCTGATTTCTGGCTGAACATGTTTTCTGGATACAATTATGTTTTGAGTTCTGTTTTTGTGAAATACCATATGACATATATATATATATATATATATATATATATATATATATATATATATTTGCTGGATTCGGCCAAGAGTCTATTTTCCAGATTTTCTGACGGATCCAGATTGCATATTTGTGCCGACAGGAATCCCAGTTTTAGTGCAGTTTGTCTTGTTGTCCTGAACTAGAATTTTCGTTTTCCTAATCTTTTATGAGTTGTCTTTCACTTATGCATGTTTACCTTTCAACCTGAACCTATTACTTGTCATGTCATGTTATTCTTGCCCTGTTTTGTGACACGTATATGCCTGTTTGATAATAATAACAAATAACCAAGCCGGGAATTAAGGGAAAGATCTAGTAGTGAAAAATATAGAAAAATGTACTTGAAAGGGGGCCCATATTTCCCACCTGATTATTTGTTACCTGTGATATGATTATGCATGATCCTGATAACATACTTTCTTATGAGAAGGTGTACTCAGAAGGGGGCCTGTGCTTCCCACTTGTTACCCAACTACATACTTCCTACGGGAGGGTGTACTTAGAGGGAACGTAGTCCTACCTGATGCATGATTACCTTTTATATGATACATGATTCTGATTACCTGTTTACCTGATATCTGAGTACACGGACCTATAGAATTCACTACGAAATCTAAACACAAACTTATTTGAATGTAGCAACCATGTGGTAAATGGTTGGGACGCATGAGGTGCTACCTAGATAGAAATAAATATAAGACTTTACATGACATAACATGACATCTGTTACATGCTTACCTGTACATGTTACCTGTTTACCTGTTTACCTGCTTGCATGATACTTGACATCTATTACATGTTACCTGTACCCTGTTAGTATACCATGTTACTTGATTTTTGTTTCCTGATTCATGTTAGTTATTTTGATTTGTTGACATGTCTACTCCATGATATGTTTGCTTCCGTTGTAATTCTATGTTGATTATTCTTTTTCTGTACTTGTGCCTGCACTATAAGCGGCCCGTAACTTGTATTGACAGACATTTTGTTTTCATTTTACTTTTTCTGTCATTTATTAAATTGCAGATTATGGTGATCAGTTGCCTGATGGAGTAAGTGACCTGAGATTCTAGTTCCTAGAGTTCTGGTTATTATTATTATTATTTTCTGTTCCTTATTTTGAATAAATGTATCTACTACTTGGATTATTTTGTATTGGGCAATGTGATCCGGAATTATTGACTTGTTTCAGATTTGGTTTATTTGAGATTTTTTTTTTTTGAGGTTAAAGGTGAGATAACGCCACCCTGTTTCATTAATAAGGAGTTAATAAAACAACCCGGAAGACCGGGAGAAATACAGAAGTACAGTGCAAGAAATAAAAAACATACCTCCCCAACAAACCCTGGGGGGTGGGTCTAACTATCCCTACAACCAACTACCAAAAGTACAGGAGGTCGATAAAGCACAAAATAGTAAAGCTAGCGGCTACTGATCGATTTGGTGTCGGGCTCCATCCCTCAATCCAGTGTCGGCCCAAACTTTACCTCCTCGTCATCGAATTCTTCCACCCGGAAGACTCGGCCGATCCTCCCTCTTACTACTGTGGCAGCAGCTGTAGCCCAAAAAGAGATAAGATGCATGATGTGAGTGAGGTTACCAGAAATACTATTACAAAAAGTACAAAAATAAAAGTTGTTTCTGTCTAGCCATAACACCCATGTAGTTGCCGCAATTGCAATGTACCACGCATCCTTCATTTCTTGGCGACTCGAGGCAAATTTGGGGCCAATCCACAAATTCTCATATTTGTTAGGGTAGTCACCTGTTCCTAAGGCACGTAAAACCTCCACCATAATA